>OVBA01000985.1:0-12943 GCA_900406435.1 Lepidium aucheri | reverse complement strand
ATAGCCGCTTTAGAAAGTTTTTGGGCGGATCATCGCCTTGGTGAACTTTGCTTGGGTTGTGTTTTGAATAGGTCTAGTTTGATTCTTTCTAAAACTGACTTAAACTTCCGATCTAGAGCCTAGAGATGCATCAACACCTTCCTTCTCTTTGTTTAGCATGATCCAAAAGTGTGTGCTTGGTAAAACCCTCTCAAAAGTTAAGTGGAAAATTAAGCTGCCCGCAAAGAACTTAAATCGAGTAAGTGGTAAAGGTGAAGAAGCTGGAAGGATGCGTAAACCCGTAGCCTTTCACGCCCGTGTATATCTGCTAACTTACTCCATATGCGGGTTGGTGGAGCAACTTGGACGGATGCGTAAACCCGTAGCCTCCCATGTTTGTGTAAGCCAACTTCGGAAAAGACAAAAGGACACATAAAAAAAGAAAAAGAAAAAAAAGAAAAAGAAAAAGAAAAGAAAAAATGAATAATCGGGTAGCAAAATTTTAACGAGAGGGAGCCATTTAAGTTGAAAAATGATCATGCTAAGCCTAGAAAAGTCGAAACATGTACTTGTTGATGTCTAGTCTCTTTTGAGGTCTGCATCAAAAAGAAATAAGGAATTAGACTTGTACCTTTATAGACCAGCTTAGGTGATAAGAATCCATACGTTGAATGCTATGTTCGAGGATGATTACATTGCGGTTTCCAAAATGATAGAGCCCACATGTGGATTACGGTTTAGCTTAAGAAATTTCTTCATTAGACAAGATGTTCCCATTTCNTAGACAAGATGTTACCACTTTGTGTGTTCAGCTTTTCCACCTTAGGTCATTGCACTTGCTTGAGGCCAAGCAAGATCTAAGCTTGGGGGAGCTGATGTGTGTGATTTTTGATGGTTTTAGAGCCTTGTTTTAGGTAGTTTTGCTTCCGATTAGCTAGATTTTCCGTGCACTTAGGTCCACTTAGGTTAGTTTTGCACTTTTTGTATTTGCATTTGGAGTTTGGAGTTTTATCTAGGAAAATGAGCAAAAAGGAGCTAAAACTGGAGTTAAGGACAATTGGATCAGCTGATCGTGCAAACTCGGTCGCTATCTCGTGGATCGCAAGGCAAGGATTGCTCGGAACGCTCAGGAAAAGATGGCTCAGTCACCAGCCTCGACCTATTTGCCATGAGGGAATACCAATCTATTACACTCGGACCTTTCACTCAGTCTCAAATCCAGAGGGCAAAGACAAGAACCACTCCTCGGTGCCCAAGCTCGCGCAAGGACTCCGAGGACAAGATTTCTGGTTGACCGACTTAGGTCGGTTTGACCATTAGGGTTACGCAAATGACCCTATAAATACCCTCTAATCACTCTTTTATCATTTTTATCTAATGTTTTAGCTGAAAAACTCTCTCTATTTTATTGTGGCTTTCATTTATGCTTTTTAAGGTACTCTTTATGTTTATGTTTTTAATGGAATGAATTAAGTTTGATCTTCATCTTTACTTTCTGCTTTTTATCTTTATGTTCTTCATATTTATGCAATTTAGATCTCCCTTACTCCTCCTCTCTCAACCCATGATGCGCGAGTAGATCCTTGTAGATCTCGAGGATAGGGAGAGTGGAGGGGAATTCGCCGATTCCCTTGCCATGAGAACCATAATCTAACTCCGATCTCTTCTCACATGGCTGGACTTAATGCTGATCTCTCTCTGATCAAGAGAGATCTAATTTGGGCCGTGACCTAAGGCTAGCACTGAAGGAATCGGAGACCAAGTGCCATGTGAGTGATGGTTTGATCCACTATAGAGAGATCTAGTATGTGGGTCGGTCATTAGATGTATTGGGCTAAACTTTAAGCTTCTGATTCGGTATGATTGCGGCTAGCGCCGTAATGGATCATCCGATTTGGTTAGGGATCTTTGCCATGAGAACGGGTTGATCTAACCTCATCCCGGTCTAGGGATCGCTCAATATAGTGCAGTGAGTTCGCATCGGTGATTTTACCACCGATCAAACCCTCTCTATCCTTTAGATCTATGCTTTTAACCTTATTTCCATCTATTGCAATTGTTATACTCTGTTTTTGATGCATTTTTCTGTTTTGAATTTTTAAATTCTGCTTCTATTTTGTCTTTTAGCTTATTTTGTCCTATTGTCTAGGTTGCAAGCTTACTTGATATCATAGCCTATCTTTGTGACAGATTGATAGGTTGCTTAACTAAGATCTAGTAGTAGATAGATTGTTTGCAAACAACTTCTGAGTATTGGTTGGACAAATCCCATTTACTTACCCTATACTCAATGATTTGATCTTAAGGATTTAAAAACCCTTTAATCACTTGTGTGCAAAAGCTAGACATCCAAAGACTTTTAATTCATCATACAAGGGTTCCTTCCCATAATTTATTTTGTACGGTGTTTTTCCATTCAACACTCGTGATTGTGTTCGGTTTATCAAAAAAGCTACTGTCAAGATGCTCTCTCCCCAGAATTTAATCGGAAGTGAAGATTGGAACAACAATGCTCGAGCTACATTCAAAATGTGTCTATGCTTCCTTTCTACTCTACCGTTTTGTTGTGGTGTCCCCACACATGATGTTTGATGAATCATTCCTTGTTCTCGAAATCCTTTGACAAGTGATATGAACTCAGTTCAGTTATCACTTCTTACTACTTTGATTTTCTTATCAAATTGTCGCAGAACCATTGCCATGAAATTGTTCAACGTTTTCACCGACTTGTGTTTTGTTATTCAACAAATAAATCCACACTTCTTTTGAGTGAGCATCAACTATTGTGAGAAAATAATATGAATTGCATAAACTTGCTGTTTAGTACGGTCTCCATAAGTCATAGTGTATCATGTCAAAAATACCATTGCTCTTATTATCACTTGTTCGAATTACATCACGAGACTATTTTGATTTCAAACAAACACTATAAGTGGAAAAATCGGTAGTTCTACTACCAACTACTGGAAGCAAATCATAAACTCCATTGGATAGGTGTCCTAGCCGTTGATGCCACACGTCATCGGCTCCATCCTTATTCAAACGAAAAGATGAAAATTCATCAATCTCCTAAAGAAAAAGAGTTCATCTCTAAGATCCCCCACTTCACTCAGGTCCCTCGTTGTACGGTCCTGAACCACAACACCCTTATTAGCAATTTGCAAAACTACATCCAATTCTTCTATGAGTTGAGAAACCGAAATCAGATTGCACTTCAAATCAGGGACAAATAACACATTTTTGAGCACAAACTCATCATCAAATCCTACGGTTCCTTTTTCCCTACACAAGCTTTTTGTTCCATTCGGTAATCCCACATTACACAGCAAAACATACTTCAAATCACTCAATAATTCTCTATAACTCGTCATGTGGTTAGAGGCTCCTGTATCAAGAACCCAATCATAGTAAGAGGACGTACTGTTAACCGTGGTGCTGATCCTTGCATTTTTCCAACATTTTAATGAGAGTTCAATACTGTTCATTACTCAGCCTGGTGTATCCACTCTTCTCAACCTCCACACTTGCTTCGTTTGCATTCTCAACCATGACTGCATTTGCTCGAGGCATTTGACCTCTACCCCGACCACCTCCATGTCCTGGCTGCTTAGCTCTTTCACCCCACCAAGTTGGGTATCCTATGATTCGAAAACAAATTTCAGCAGTGTATCCAGTTTTCTTATAGTTGGTGCAAACCAGTTTGCTCTTGTCGTCAGATCCTCCAGCTTGATTCTTTATTTGAGCCATGAAAGCTACCTGCAATCCTTGACTCTCTCTGTTTCTCATTACAGTATCGACTCTTTCAACAGATTTGACCTTTGCATATGCATGGTTCATGTTTGGCATTGGATGACTGCTGATGATTGTTTGTCTCACAATACCATAGATTGTGTCATTGAGTTCAAGGAGAAAGTGATGTATATGATCCTCTTCTCTCTTCTTCTCAAATTCAGCTGTCAACCCACACGTACATGCTCCACAATGACACACCGGTGAAAGTTCATAGTTTGCAATATCTTCCCACAACATGTGCAGCTTACCAAAGTAGACATTTACACTCTGCTTACCTTGTCTGCATTGCATCAGTTCAGCCTTGATCTCCTGAATCCTCGGCCCATTTGCTTATGAAAATCTGTCTTTGGTCTCCTTCCATAGTTCTTGTGGGTTTTCTTTGTTTCCAAGGGTTTTTCTCACCTTTGGTTCAATCGTAACTAAGATCCACTTCGAGTTTGAAAACCCAAACTCGGATGTATTCTCTTTTGGCTTTATCACAGACCCATCTATGAACCCATGCTTCTTCTTCACTCGCAATGCTGTACGCATCGCCTAAGCCCATTCTTCAAAGTTGTCACCATTGAATTGAATCTGTGCAATCACTGCACCAAGATTCTCGTTTATCGCCAATTGATAAACTTGATTCGTTACTCTGTTCTGTTCACTCATCTTTATTCCTTCTTCAGTAACAATCTTTTTTTCGTCACACCTTAGCTCTGATACCATGTTAAAATAAAGAGAGTGGCTGAAGAATTTTCTCTTTATTGAGAAGAGTCGATGTTACATCATATATACAAGATCAAAGCAAGAGATTCTCAAACCTAAACTACCTTATTTAACATGATCGATATCCCTATGAATCAGGATTCACATGGTATGCTATTTACACAATCGTATCTACAAAAATTCCCTTAACCGTAAATTATACCAGACCGGATTTCCCACTAACATAAGCCCAATCAAATGGGTCCAACTCTCAACTCTTCATCAAAGCCCACTAACGCCAAAGCCCAACAGCAAAGAAGACTCTGCTACATCGTTGGAACTCTACGCCTCTTCAACCTCCATAAAATCATCATCTGTAAAACCTGCAGCTCCCTCTGCACCAGACAAGATCAATATCAAGATCAAGGACAACTATATCTCACTACACAACAAATTCGATCTACTCTTATCTCCAATTTCTAACCGTTGTATTTACCTAGAGTAAATTCTAGACTATTCTACTCTCTTTATTTAAGAGAGTCCGATTGTAAATCCAAGATCAACAAGAAAGATTTAAAAGTAAAGTTGAACACTTTTCTCATTTTCCATATGGTATCAGAGCCTTTGTAATACTTTAACAGGTTTATCAATGGCAAATACTGATCCTCCACCACCTCCACAAAATCCCTACCCTTTCCCGAGCAATATCCACGTGGTGAGCTCTGTTACTCTCAAACTCAATGATACAAATTACCTTTTGTGGAAGACTCAGTTTGAGTCTCTCTTGTCTAGTCAAAAATTGCTTGGTTTTGTCAATTGAAATGTCTTACCTCCAGCTAAAGAAAGTCCTGAGTTTGAAGCCTGGTTCTGTACAGACCAGTTGATGTGTTCATGGCTGTTCGGAACCTTGTCAGAAGAAGTTCTGGGCCATGTTCACAACATCTCCTCCTCTAAGGATATTTGGGCCTCTTTAGCCGAAAATTTCAACAAAAGTTCAGTAGCACGGGAACTTTCACTCCGTCAAAGTCAACAACTTATCAACAAAACGGGAAACACTTTCGCAACTTACTGCATAGAGTTTAGGTCTATTTGTGATTCTCTTAGCTCCATTAGGAAGCCGTTTGAGGAGTCAATGAAGATTTTTGGGTTCTTAAATAGATTGGGCAGAGAATATGATCCTATTGCCACTTTGATTCAGAGATCTCTGTCCAAGTATTCTCCTCCTACCTTTAATGATGTGGTTTCAGATGTTCAAGGATTTGACACAAAACTACAGTCATATGAAGAATCCTCCTCTGTCAATCCACATATGGCGTTGCAGACACAACGTTCCAACTACATTCTAGAGTATGAGCCCAACCAGAACCAGCACTCTCAAGGACAAAGAGGAAGACGCAGAAATGGACACAACTGTGGCCGTAGTGGTTACTCCTCCAGAGGTAGAGGATTTTCTCTACACCAAACCTAGAATACATCAAATGGAGACAGACCAATCATTCAGATCTGTGAACGAATAGGTCACTAGCTGTCAAATGCTACATTCGATTCGACAACAATTATCAGGGAGAGGAAGCTCCTCAAGCTTTTTGTGATCTCATAATCGCAGATCCTTCAGGACGAGACTGACATCCAGACTCTGGCGCCTCCACTCACGTCACTGCATCCACTAGTAATCTCAACACCTCCACTCTTTACAATGGTAACGATGCAGTGATGGTAGCTAATGGAAATACACTTCCTATTATGCATGTTGGCTCAGATACAATCTCTGCTACCACATGTAATATTTCTCTAAATGAGTAACTGGTGTGTCCTGGTATTGAAAAATCACTACTTTTTGTTTCCAAGTTATATGAGGATCTCCCCTGTGGAGAGTTTTTTGATGCCAACAAAGTCTGTTTCATTGATTTAGAACATTAGAAAGTGGCGCTAACGTGTCCAAGATGTAAAGGTTTATATGTGCTGAAGGATCAGGATCTTGTTGTGCTCTACTCTAATCGACAATGTACAGCAAGCGAAGATATCTAGCATTACCGGTTGGGTCACGCAAGCTAAACAGTTCTTCAGCACCTGAAACACAGCAAGGAAATAGTAGTAAATAAGAGCAGCACATCTTCCATTTGTGAGTCTTGCCAAATGGGGAAAAGTTCCAAGCTTCAATTGTTTTCTTCTCATTCTCGTGTTTTACAGCCTCTAGATCGAATTCACTGTGATCTTTGGGGCCCTTCAACAGTTGTATTTCTTCATAGATTTAAATATTATGCAGTGTTCTTTGATGACTATTCCAGATTTACATGGTTCTATCCTTTAAAATACAAGTCTGAGTTTTTCTCTGTCTTTTTTGCATTTCAAAAACAAGTCAAGAATCAATTGAATGGTAAAATCAAAGTCTTTCAAAGTGATGATGGTGGGGAGTTTACAAACAATAAAATGAAAGCACATCTATCATCTTAGCTAAGGAAACATCTTCACATAACTAAGCTTGGTCTCTCTATGCTGTATCACAATCATATTCTACTTCATTCACTTGGTATAAGCCTTCGTCACTGCTAGTTTCATCACCAATCTTCTGCCTTCAATGGTTTTTGAACAATGTGATCCTCATGAGCTGCTTCTGCAGCAGAAACCAGATTACTCTTTCTTTAGAATCTTTGGCTCAACCTGTTACCCTCATCTTTGTCCTCACGCTGACCACAAGCTCGAGCCTCAGTCACTCAGTGTGTTTTTCTTGGGTATACATCTCAGTATAAGGGTTATCGCTGCCTTCATCCACCTACAGGTCGGGTTTATATCTCTAGACATGTAGTGTTTGATGAAACTGTCTTCCCCTTCAAGTCTCAATACCAATCCTTAATTCCCAGATATAACACAACTCTCCTCAAAGCTTGGCAGTCTACACTCCCAACAATCACTGCACCTTTGTTGATTCCGTCTCCTACTTTCTTACCAGTTCCATACACTTCTCCTCACACAGAACACGATGAGGAAAATGTTTTGGCTCAAAAACGCTGCCCCTGCTAACTTTCCTGAACTTGAAACAGATATAGAAAACGCAGACATCTAATGATAGCACATAGACTATGTCCTCAGATGTTGATACAGAATCTCAAGCTCCTAAACAGTTTCCCTTTACCTCACATGACACATCAACTCAATTGGTAGAAACTGAGCAAGCACCTAACACTCACCCTATGACCACTAGATCCAAGACTAGAGTACACAAACCCAATCCAAGGTATGTACTTCAAGTTTCTAAGTTCTCCACACATGAACCTAAATCCATAATTGTTGCCATGAAGCACCCGTGTTGGAATCAAGCTGTTTCGGATGAAATGGGAAACATTTATATGCTGCACACTTGGGATCTAGTTCCTCCAACAAAGGACATGAACATTCTTAACACCAAATGGGTGTTCAGAACAAAATTGAAACCCAATGGTACCGTAGATGAACTTAGGGCCAGACTGGTTGCAAAAGGATTTGATCAAGAAGAAGGTGTTGAATATCTAGAAACCTTCAGCCCTGTTGTTCGAACTGCCACTATAAGCCTTGTCCTAAATATTGCTGTAGCCAAAAAATAGATTGTCAAACAACTTGCTGTTTCCAACGTGTTTTTACATGGTGGGTTACAAGAACATGTGTTTATGCATCAGCCTCAGGGCTTCATTGATCCAGCCAGACCAGAATATGTGTGTCGTCTAACCAAGGTTCTTTATGGCCTTAAACAAGCCCCTAGAGCTTGGTTTGATACCTTTAGCTGCTGTCTTCTCGAGTATGGATTCTCTTGCAGTAAATCTGATCTGTCATTGTTCATTTATCACCAGAAAGGCATCACTCTTATCCTACTCCTATACATGGCTGACATCTTGTTAACTAGTAATGACTCTACTCTTCTTCAAGAATTTCTTCTGAGACTCAACAAGCGGATTTAGATGAAAAATCTGGTCCACCGAGTTACTTTCTGGGTGTTGAGATAGAGACTCACAAAGATGGGTTTTTCCTTCATCAATCTGCATATGCCGCAGACATATTACATCAAGCTCAAAAATGTCTGACTGCAATGCTATGCCCACACCTCTGCCTTCTCGCCTTGACAATCTCGACCCAGAATTGTTCTCGGAACCAACCTACTTCTGTAGTCTCGCAGGCAAGCTTCCGTACCTTATAATCACCAGACCAGACATTCAATATGTGGTCAACTTTATCTACCAACGAATGTATTCTCCCACAGTATCGGACTTTGGTATCTCTAAGAGGATCCTAAGGTACATCAAGGGCACTTTAAACTTTGGTTTTCACATTCGCAAGGACAACAATCTGGTACTCTCTGCCTATTGTGACAGTGATTGGGCAGGTTGTCATGACACACGTCGATCCACCTCCGGTTTTTGTACTTTCTTCAGTTCCAACTTGATATCCTGGTCCACCAAACGACACCAGACTATGTCAAGCTCCTCCATGGAAGCTGAGTACCATGCCTTGTGTGCCACCGCTCAAGAAATTTCATGGTTGTCCTTTCCTGTACGTGATCTCGGGATTTCTCAGTTTGCACCAACTCCGTCACAATGTCACAATCTCTCCGCCGTATATCTCAGCATCAATCCGGCCCTTCAAAGCAAATCAAAGCACATTGATATTGACTTTCATTACATCCGTGAGCAAGTAGCCCTTGATCATATTGAAACTCGTCATGTTCCAGCTTCTCTTCAGCTTGCCAACATCTTCACCAAAACCTTACCAAGGAAACCATTTTGTGACCTCAGAAGCAAACTTGGCATCACTGAACACCTGCCGCCAAGTTTGAGGGAGGATGTAAGCCCAATCAAATAGGTCCAACTCTCAACTCTTCATCAAAGCCCACTAACACCAAAGCCCAACAACAAAGAAGACTCTGCTACATCGTTGGAACTTTGCGCCTCTGCAACCTCCTTACAATCATCATTTGTAAAATCTGCAGCTCCCTCTGCACCAGACAAGATCAAGATCAAGATCAAGATCAAGATCAAGATCAAGATCAAGGACAACTCTATCTCACTACACAACAAATTCGATCTACTCTTATTTTCAATTTCTAACCATTGTATTTACCTACAGTAAATTCTAGACTATTCTACTCTCTCTATTTAAGAGATTCCGATTGTAAATCCATGATCAACAAGAAAGATTTAAAAGTAAAGTTGAACCTTTTTTTCATCTTCCATAGATAGTTCGGAGTGTGTTGTCTAAATGTGGTATTAATAATGGAAACAATAATACTTGGAAAATTTGTAAACTGGACCATAGAGCTATAATTGCACTAAATAAGACACTTCTCTATAAAAGCTAATGAAAAAAGAATATTGTTGTGATTTCTTAAACAAAATAAATAGGCTAATAACCTTAAGCTAAACTTGGGAGAGATTCACAAATTGGCGATAGTAGACACAAAAACCAAAAACGACGGCATTGTTAGACTCAGTCTTATATAATTGATTGTTAGACTCAGTCTTATATAATTGATGGTCCTTTGATATTCCACTATATTCCTTAACGTATTTCTTGGTCTGTTGGAGAATTATTGTTCTCTTATCTTTTCCCTCGATGAAGTTATATAGAAAATACATATATACTCTGCTTTTCACCATTGACTTGTCAAAGTCTTTCTTTCAGTGAATGCTTTGGGTCTGCTTATTTATTTGCTGCTTTAATTTCTTCAACAGCATAGCCAACTGTTTTCTCAAATTTTCCTTAAAGAGTTAATATATATGGAGAGTTCTCTTAATATAATCATATTATCTTGTGGAGTTATTATGTCAGATACATCATTCAAACTTTCAAACAATACTATATAGAATTACGCAATTTTCAGAAGTCGAATTCAGTAGAAAAGGCGTGAACAACTAACCACTTGATCAACGACATTCACCAGAAATTTGTTTGGAAAAAGGTATTATTAGCAATTTAATTACGAAGGAAATGGGATATTTTCATAATCTTCTATAAAGGTATATAGACATACTCTTGTTAAAATGCTTTCGGACGTTTTTTTCTTACTATAATTTTACTATTTCCTTTACTTTCTTAGTAAGTGAAAATTTATAAAATTATATACAATTTTGGAAGTGTATATAATAGAATCAAATGTTAGAATAGAAAAGGCGTTTTATGGGTTAATGAATAGAGTACAAAGGTAAAAATGGAGCAAAATAATTGACGGTTAAATGACATTTAGAGTTTGATAGACAGTGAGTTTGTGCTCTGTCTTTCTCTCTTAGCTCCACTTCTTAATTTCTCTTTCTTTCCTTTGTTCAAATAAATGCCCTACCTACACACACACACACTCCGATCTCCTCTATTAATTATCCTACTCAATCTAATCTGTATTTAGGGGAAATACCTCATTCAAGTGTATTAATCCACATTTGCTTTTTTTTTTGCATTAAAATTTGATTTTAGGAAATTGCTTAATTCCCATGAATTTTGTCGATCTAATTATTACCGATCTAATATGTATTCCTTTCTCTCGTTCCTATCTAGGGTATAAGTTTCAGACATAATCAACCTACTTTAATATATGAGCAAGAATGTAGAGAAAAACTTCATTCTCATTATTATGTAATTCATTTGTGTATAATTTTTATCAAGATGAACACGTTGATCAAGAAATGAATAACTACTCGACACATGTTAGATTCTTCTGTTGAACATTTTAAAAATGTTCCAAAGAGTAGCCTTGTTAGACACGTCTTGTATAATTTTTTTGGTTTTACGTCTTGTATAATTGATTTTTCTTTGATATGCCACTTAATTGCATAACGCGTTTCATGACAGTGACGTTGTGGACTTGTTGTGGTCTTAACTCTCATTTCTTCCGTTGGTGAAGTTTAAACGCAAGAAAATTCATATAATCTACTTTTCACCATTGACTTGTCAAAGTCTTTCATTTAATAAATGATTTTTGGGTTTTGCGTATTTATTTTCTCTTTATCTTCAACAACGTAGCCAAATGGTTTTCTACAAAAATTATTGCAAGTTAAATGAATATGAAGAGTTCTCCTGGGCTTTTCTTGGTGCTGATAACACTGGCTATCATTCATATTGTTCTAGCTCAAGACCAAAAAGGTACTCCACTTCATAATATGAGACCCGACGATCTGATTCATAATATGTCCGAATACTTTCCGAAATTTTGGATAATCCGAATCCGGTAATGATTTTTTATCACCAAGATACCCAATCTGACTTAGAATATAAAATGTATGGTTTTCTTTTATAATGTGTTATTTTTTCTAAATGATTGGTAGGTGTGTGCTAACGTGTAAGCTCATTTTTATTTCTAAATCATGAACTATATAATATAGTTTTTTAGGAGCAATTGGATTTCAATATTAAATGAAAAACGTGTTGTTTGAGTTTTTATTAATATTTTAGCATTAATTATAAAAAAGCTGTGTTTATTATTTATAAATCTACCCTTTTTTTTTCTACAAAGATAGTTACTAAAACTGTTAATAGGCGATATTGAAATCTTTTTGGGATATCATAATCATAGTAATGGATATTATTCATTGTGTTTGGATCCAAATGAGGATGTCATGAATTTTTGGGATGTATGGTCCGTGCCCATCACTACAATTTGTTCAATATACATCCTTCCTTCGTTCTTTTATAGACGGACAAATTGTCTTACAAAGGTTATGGTTCTCAGAAGTCCACTAGATTAAACGATTGATATTTATTTATGGTTTATATTTTTAACAGGGTTCATCAGTTTGGATTGCGGATTATCAGCAAATGAACTGTCTCCTTATAACGAGATATCAACAGGAATACAGTACTATTCGGACGCATCATACATCCAAACTGGAAAAACTGGTAGAATCGAACCAAGTCTGGAGCCTATATTCGCAAAACCACACAGAACGCTGAGATATTTCCCAGAAGGGAGACGGAACTGCTACAATCTTACCGTTGAGAAGGGAAGAAATCATCTAATCAGGGCTCGGTTTATATATGGAAACTATGATGGTCGAAATATTAGTCCCAAGTTTGATCTGTATCTTGGACCTAATCTATGGACCACAATAGATTTAAATGGATACAATGAAGGGAGAAAGGAAGAAATCATTCACATCCCAACATCAAACTTGTTGCAGATTTGTCTTGTTAATACTAGCATGGGCTCACCGGTGATCGCAGCCTTGGAAATACGTCCCCTGGGAAATAGTACTTATATTACTCAGTCTGGTTCTTTGAAACTTTAGTATCGGCGTTATCTTAACAATTCAGAGAATACCATAAGGTAATTTAACTTCAACCTAAAACAGTCTTTTGCTTCTAATCTGTTTCTGTTTTGGGTTCTTCTTCTCTGTCTTTGTGGGTGTGTACTCTGTTTCCAAACGTCCAAGTGGATGATAATTGATTTAGTTTCTTGTATAACTGGTAAAGACAATGATGTTTGTAGAGAAACCGACACCGATAGTGCTTAGCACTAGCCCAAGACCGT
>OVBA01000984.1:0-51456 GCA_900406435.1 Lepidium aucheri | reverse complement strand
AATAAATTTACACATACAAATCAAACAATAAATAAATAAAACAAATATTACTTAACCCGTGCATAGCACGAAACATCATCTAATCTAGTCTGATATTATATAAGAAGCAGATATTAATCTACGTATTCTCAGTATAATTGGAAAATAAACACCACAATATACCAAACCAAACCTGAGCTTGGGCCTTGAAACTGAAGGCATAGATATTGATCTTGGGCCTTTGAGTCCAAAAGGTAAATTTAGGATCTGAGCAGTACGACTATGGAAATCCAAGGTTTCGTATAGGACACTTTTTAAATTTCGTTCGTAACAGAAAACAAATAAAAGACTAAAAAGAAATCTCGAAACGGAGAAAATATCTGAAAGAAGATGGCGGGATCTTTAACAACATCAAATCAGAAACACCACCATGGAAATGCGGAGGCAGCTTCAGAATTTTCCCGATGGCTGATAGGTTTTGCTCGTTTTGTTCAGTATCCATCGTCTCTTTCTCCTTGTCCACGTCTGATACCTCTCGGAAAAAGAGAGCTCAATATGCAGCCCCACGGGACGTGGTTGTCGACGTCTTCTTCGGCGGCATCTCTTCAGATGGTGGAAGAAGTTAACGGAACCGATGTAATTCTCTCTGTTGAACTTGGGGGAAAAGTCCTTGTAAGTTGGCTTTTGCTATTGATGTTCGCGATGTGCGTTTTGTTTAAATTGATGTTCGCGATGGTTTATGCTTAATAGTATCCTATATCGGGATCTACCCTTGTTTAATTGAAGTTTTTAAGAGGCCGATTGTGTTCTCCATGATCGTTAATTGTTTTCTGAATTGTGGGGCGATCAATGGTGTTTGATCTCAATTTCTATAGGAAGAACACTACATTTCAAAGCTGGATTTCGCATGGCCTCAGATGTCCTGCGTTTCTGGATTTCCATCTCGTGGTAGCCGAGCGATTCTCGTTAGCTATAGCGATTCTGAAAACGAGGCAAGCTCTCCTAACTCTGTATCTCTTTTGGATTTCTTTTGTAGACAGATTAAAAAAGATTCATAGTGTTACTAAAGAGAATCTGATATATATGGATGAGTTGGTCTATACTTCAGATTTCTGATAAGAATCATGTGGTTTTACTTTGCTTGTTGTTCTTCTCCAGATCCAAAAATTTGCTATAAGATTTCTCACATGTGATGCAGCAGAGAGCTTTGTAGTAGCTCTTAAGGTTAGATATTACTACAAATAGCTTTCTTAAATTTTAAACAATGAAGAAAATATATTTCATTACCCTTGACTTCAATCTCTAAGCTAATTTCTTTGAATCAAAGCCAACAATCCTGTTTTGTTCTGGTTATAGGAGAAACTCAAGGGTTTGGTGGAAGCTCGGAACCAGAAAAATGTTGAAACAAGGTGCGAGGGTTATGTCCAGTCAAATTACTACCCTTCAAATGAGATTGTCCCCAGGTTAGATCACATTACAGTGTTGTGGATTTCTAAAAATGCTTTAGCCAACAATTTTTAGATATGGTAAATCTTCTTTGCAGATCTAATGAGAAACAGCAAAATATGGCCAGGCCTCTTGATTGTTATGTTCCTGTAGTAATGCTACCAAGATTTGAGTATGAAACTGGACAAACCTTATACTTACAACAACCTGCGCTAAGTGAAATCCCTTACGAGACTTCCATTAACCTCCCAAGATTTGAGTATGAAACTGGACGAGCCTTATACCCACAACAACCTGCGCTAAGTCAAATCTCTAACGAGATTTCCATTAACCTCCCAAGACTTGAGTATGAAACTGGACAAGCCTTATACACACCACATTCCGAGCTAAGTCAAATCCCTAATGAGAGTTCCATTGATCTCCCTCCGAGTTTCACCACTTTACTTTCTAGTTGCTTCCCCAACTCCACTCTAGGTACATTTTTTCATTGATCTTGCTTGTTCTAAGTTTGAGAAAGATCACTTCTGATTTAACATCTTAACACATATTCTCCCTATAAAACGTACTACAGATGCAGGACAAACAACTGTAAAGCAAGATCCTGATCTGAAGTCACAGATACTGGTATAGCATAAGCAAACCCCAGTTTTTTTCTTTCCCGCGGAACTTTCTTTCGACTCAACAACAGAATTCTAACAAGATGTTTTCTAATTTGGGATTCCAACTTTTTGTTTGTGCAGAAGTACATGGAAGATTCATCATTTCAAGGTGAGCATTATCTCCAATACTTACTTAATAGTCAATAAAGTTAAGAAATTCTACCGTGAATGTGACAAGTGGTTTCTTTAATATACAGATATGCTGCAGAAAGTAGATAGAATCATCGACGAAATAGGATGTAACTGGATTGGCTGAGTAGAGTTTCATCCTCTATATATAAATAATATCAGTTGTATTATCCAGTTCTGGTATGTTGTTCATTGATTTGAATCTGCACACGTTTTAGACGTTGTTGATATTCTGTATGGGAATACGAACATGGGTCGAGGAAATTTTCCATTATAAAAGATTTTTGATTTGCATTTTCCTTACAAGCATTCCAACCTCTAAAATTAAATTTGCATTTTGAAATTTTATTCATAAGGAAATCGACCATATCTAAATTACAACTATACATATTATAATGTTTTCAATATATATTCTATATAGTTATCTAGAAACTTTTAACAAAAGGTGACTGATTCTACTTTTCTATGATTATTATTATTGTTAAAATAAACTTTTAAAATATAAGTAATAGTATTGGATTTGGCCAGATTAATAATAGTTAAATCAAAACTCATAATTAAATTTTATTAGGATAACTAAAAGTAATAATTTCAGTAGTCATATTGAGTTACTATCTAGAGATATTGGAAATTAACAAAAATCTTGAATAGGTATAATAATTATGTGGAGTCCTCTTTTAAAAAAATCATATATATATATATATAATTTGGTTATGTATTTACATATATTACAACAACTCGATAAGATAATAAAACTCACAACACAGTTTCTTGAGACAACGAATGCATGAAATCATCACATATAGCTCTAATATGCGTAGTCACGCTTCCCTGTTTCACTGTGCATGTGTGTAAGCATATATAATTTTTTTTTTCAAATCAAATATCCTTATTTGATTATGTTTTCCAACGTTAAAGTTTGGTGGTTATAAGTGTGGTCCGTGAAATGGATGTGTTTGTAGGTGGAAGGATGGAGGACTGTAAGGAAACAGAAACCTATTCACTTGTTCCTTGTCCTTCAAATGTGAATGTTTTCGGAAACAAATGGGTATTTAGAGTCAAACTAAATGCAGATGGAAGTCTTGGAAAACTGAGAGCTCGAGTAGTTGCCAAAGGCTATGATCAAGAAGAAGGTATAGATTACAAGGAAACATACAGCCTTGTAGTTCGAACAGCTACAATTCGATCTACTTTGCATCTTGCTACAGTAATGAACTGGGAGATCGAACAAATGGATGTTCAAAATGTGTTCTTACATGGAGACTTAACAGAAACGGTCTTCATGAAACAGCCAGCTGGATTTGTTGTCAAAGAGAAACCTGACCATGTTTGGCAATTACATAAAGCCTTGTATGGCTTGAAACAAGCTCCGAGAGCTTGGTTTGATAAGTTCAGTTCCTTCCTCATCGAATTTGGCTTCAAATGCAGTGTGAAAGACCCATCTTTATTCAGCTACAGTAAAGGAAAAGACATCATCATACTCCTCTTGTATGTTGACGACATGATAATAACTAGAAATGCCTCCTCTGTTTGGACAGATTTGATGCAGCAACTCAGTCACCAGTTTTGTATGAAAGATCTCGGAGATGTGCACTATTTTCTGGGCATTCAAATCACACGCCATACAACTGGTTTGTTTCTCTCACAGCAGAAATATGCAGAGGAACTACTCCAAGTTGCAGGCATGACAGATTGTTCACCGCAGCCAACTCCTGTACCTCTTCAGCTTGATCGTGTCCCAGGGCAAGTAGAATTATTCGAGAATCCCACTTACTTTCGAAGTTTTGCAGGCAAACTGCAGTATCTCACGTTAACTAGACCCGATATACAATTCGCAGTGAATTTTGTTTGCCAAAAGATGCATGCTCCAACAAAATATGACTTTCACTTGCTGAAGAGAATTCTTCGTTATATCAAAGGCACCTATACAATGGGCATAAGCTTCACTTCTGCCACTGATTCCTCTCTTCGTGCCTACAGTGACAGTGATTGGGCTGGTTGTAAGGAGACACGTTGATCAACTGGTGGCTTCTGTGCATTCCTGGGATCGAATTTGATATCCTGGAGCTCGAAGAAACATCCAACAATATCTCGAAGCTCCACAGAAGCTGAGTATCGTACCCTCTCGGACACTGCCTCCCGAGATCACTTGGCTCAGTCACCTCTTTCGAGAAATCGGTTTTCCTCTCTACTCAACACCTGAACTATATTGTGATAACCTTTCCTCTGTTTATCTTACAGCAAATCCGGCGTTTCATGGTCGAACGAAGCACTTCGAGTTGGATCACCATTACGTCCGTGAAAGAGTAGCCTTGGGAGCTCTAGAAGTCAAACACATACCCTCACATCTGCAGCTCGCTGACATCTTCACCAAATCTCTTTCAAAACAATCCTTTGAAAACTTTGAGGTTCAAATTTGGTATAGNGGGGGGGGGGGGGTAATAGTGAACCTAGGCCCAAAACCGATGGCCCAAATGAGATTTCATCAAGAAATGAAACAAAATCCAACAAGCCTATTAAGCACCTGCAACTCCCTTCAATAACTAATAACAACAGCAACAAAAAGATGATAACAGAGGAGACAAGAGTGTAGAAGTGCATTCCGTACAGCTGGGAAATTGCAACCAACAGATTTGAAGTTCTAACCAAACCAGGGTTAAGTTAGCCAACCAAGGAGCACTAAGGTTTTATAATGTTTTCTATTTAAGCAGTTTTGTTGTAATAAAACAGTAAGATGAACAAATTAATCAAAAGAGCACAGCTCTCATCTTCAGTTTTTCAAATTTCAATTCTTGCTTTCAAGGGAGATGAGAAGATGGAGCAGTAAGATCTATATACCACCTTGTGTCCACATGACTTGCCCCGATCTCACTTCCAAACGTAACTGCTGCTGCTGCTTGACTTATGATCCTAAAAAACGACATTGTTGGCTCCAAACCTTATTTCCCGACGCCAAAGAGCTTTGCTTCTACTATTGTTCAATCTTACCTTTAATCTATCATTTATCCTCCTTATATTCGATTTTTATATATCATGTGCCTAAACGTGAAAATGATTGCTTCAACTATATTTTATAATTTCTTACAATTTCTTAAGGAAGAGAACTAGTTAATTAATCAACGCAAAAGAGCCAAATTGTGATTACAGTTTGTACATCTTTTCAAACCGGTTCCAGTTTTTGGAATTTAAATTAATTTACAAGTAAAGTGTTTTTAGTTTGGGCCGAAAATAATAAAATAATGTATAGGTTTAATTTGACTCAACGAATCAGTGGATTAATGAGAAAAGAAAAAAGAAAAAAAAAAGAATTCAATCATAATGTTTTCGAATTTTTTGGAAAGCTTATACGAGGGAGTCGGAGACGGTGACTCCGCCGACGAAGACGACGACGACAACAACAAGAACAACCGGAAATCTTCAACGGAAATACACGAGTATGAGGGAATCGCCGATTGTTTGTCTTCGATCTCACTGGAAGAGAAAGCTCAAGGCCGTGGGGTGAAAAACGACCTGACGGAACTCGGGCATACCCTCACGCGTCAATTTCGAGGCGTAGCTAACTTTCTCGCTCCGTTACCAGATGGATCATCTTCCTCCGATCTATCAAATCCTAGATTGAACCAATCGCGGGCTTCAGATCCCGAAATGAATCAATCATGGTCTTCGGATCCCAGACTTAATCTATCTCGGTCTACAGATCGGTTCGAATCGTGTGTTGGAACTGATACGCCAGAGACAGAAATTAGGTTTAGGAGCTGTAATTCGGATACGATGATTCCGGGAGATAAAGGGGTAGAAAATGTCTGCAATGATCAAGAGGAGGAGGAGGAGGAGGAAGAAGAAGAGGAAACGGAAGAAGAAGAAGAGATCGATGCGGTTGCTCTCACGGATGAAGTTCTAGCATTTGCGAGAAACATAGCAATGCATCCAGAAACTTGGTTGGATTTTCCTCTCGACCCAGACGAAGATCTTGATGGTAACGTACTGTACATTGAGTCATTTCTCGGAATGGATTAAAAGATTTATTGGGAATCTCACAAGTCAATTTATTGGCCTTCTAGTCTTCATCAAATCATAAATTGACTTATTCAGATCAATGCTTGATTTTTTAATGTAATTTTTGTCTTCTTGTCTGTAGATTTCGAAATGTCTGATGCTCAAAGAGGTCATGCTTTAGCTATTGAACATCTTGCTCCGAGGTTAGCTGCTTTGAGAATTGAGCTGTGCCCATGCCATATGAGTGTTGGTTACTTCTGGAAAGTCTATTTTGTTCTTCTCCATTCCAGGCTCAATAAACACGATGCTCAGCTTTTGTCTTCACCACAGGTAAATAACCTCAATCTCATCTTGAATTCAATCACACAAATTAAAATCAGTACGGTTGTTGTTGTTTTTGTGAAAACCCCTTTTTGTTTCTGCAGGTGATGGAAGCAAGAGCACTGTGGATGAAAGAGCTTCAGAATCAAACCCATTCATCAAAAGAAGATAGAGATAAGATTCTCGAGGAAGACATTACACCATCAACTTCAAATTATTACCACCATGCTCCTCCAGAGTTTCTGTCTCCAAGAATATATGCTTTTGAACCTCCTTCAATCATGTATCGGGATTTCGAATCAGGACAACGCAGTTCTGAAAACATGCATTTCATTGATAAAGCTGTTATTGAGGAAAAACCAATCCAGAAGAATGACAAGAATAGTCTAAGCCTTGGCCAATCACCTAAAGAAGAAGAAGATGATGATGATTGGCCAGAAGAAGAAAATTCTGCAGATTCTTGGGCTCCAATGTTCACAGTGAATGAGGATGATGTTTCTTTCAGTGATCTTGAAGGAGACGACGACATAAGTAGCTTAGCACTCAAGTCAAAGAGTACCTCAAAGGGCACAGACCAAAAAGGAACATGAGAACATCATCTCTAGTCAAAATCTAGCTGGCTTGTTGCTTTGCCCTGCCACGAGATCGAAGCAATAGAATTGAACATAAGGTGTGTGCTTGAGTCAAAGTCTTATGGGTGAGTTTGATTGTTTATGTGGTTTATGATGTTTGCTCTCTCAAAGAGAGAAGAAAGAAAAAGGTTTTGATTGAAACATGTACAGAAGATTACATTTATAGCTTCAATTACATTGTATTTCGTTATTTCTCCTCGACTCGTCCAATGAAAAATGAAATAATGAAATGAAGAGCATCGCATCAAGTGATTAAACTTGGACGAATTTCGAGCTAAACAGCGATACGGTGTCGTTTTGGTTGAATTAAAGAGCTGCACTTTTTACTTTCGTCAGTTTTTATTTTTTTGTTGTTGTGTGTATCGCTCTAAAATGAATCCACCCACGAACCACAACGAAATCGTCAGATCGTGAATAATACTTTATCGAGCAAAAAAAAAAGGAAAAAAAAACGCTCAGCTGAAGCAAATGATCTTTACGCCTTCTTCTCTTTGACGTTGGTCTTTCTTCTCCGGTGAAGCATACACAGCTCATCAGATCTCGGGGGCTTAATCCCTCTGTTTGATCGGATCTGATTCCGGCAATTGTTTAGAAACAAGGAGGAAGAAGACCATGGCAGGAGCAGCCTCCGCGCTGTTTCTGCTCGATATTAAGGGACGTGTTCTGGTTTGGCGCGATTACCGTGGCGATGTCACCGCTGCCCAAGCCGAACGTTTCTTCACCAAACTCATCGAGAAAGAGGTTTCACTTTCGATCTTTTCTTTCCAGATGTGTGATTCGGTGTTTCTTTATGTTTTAAATGCTTGATTTGGTATTTGGTTGCTGTGAAATGGAAAGAGTACTTCGATGCACTGAACGAGAATCATGGATTCGTTTCGTAATTTCCATCTCTGAATTATTCGCCAATATAATTCGAAAGTGTTCGAAGCAACAACACGCCCCAATTATATAGAAGTTGCAATCTTCTCTATTTCGTCCTGACTTGATTATAGAGCTCTTAAGTTAGTGATGGATTCTTCTCTATTTCTGCGATCTGATGCCACTGCTCCTTCTGAGAGGATTTGCAAAACAAACTTCGAACATTTGGAACTAATGAACAAGCATTGTTAGTGGTCATACGATTCAAATTATATCATAATTTGATCAAAATAAATTGTTTCATACTTCTGACAAAGTTCTGTTTTCTTTTGTGAGTTTGCTTACATTCGTCTAATTTTCAGGGTGATTCACAGTCAAATGATCCAGTTGCTTACGATAATGGGGTGACCTACATGTTTGTACAGCATAGTAACGTTTACTTGATGATAGCTTCCAGACAGAACTGCAATGCTGCCAGTCTTATCTCCTTCTTGCATCGTGTAGTCGATGTAAGCATAATAATTTAGTTTTCTTAACTGCACACTTTTCCTGTATTCTATAGAGAGGAACAAGTAGGGTACTGTTTCATAGATATTAATCATATTCATTATATACTGATTGTAGGTCTTCAAGCATTACTTTGAGGAGTTAGAAGAAGAATCATTGAGGGATAACTTTGTGGTAGTGGTATGTCTATGCTGCCGCCATTTACTCTTATAAAACTTCTTTGATGCTAGTTGTTGTTATTACTCTTGCGTGTCCCGGCTATGTGTGTGCAAGAAAAGTACCCCTAAAATTAGATGCTAAAATGTACTTCTGTTGCTGGCAGTATGAGTTACTTGACGAGATGATGGACTTTGGGTACCCTCAATATACTGAAGCAAGAATCCTTAGTGAATTTATCAAAACTGATGCATATAGAATGGAAGTTACACAGAGACCCCCAATGGCTGTCACAAATGCTGTGTCATGGAGGAGTGAGGGGTTACAGTTCAAGAAAAACGAAGTAGGCATTTAATTTTTAAAACAGGAGACACTTTGTTTTCTATTTCATAGGTTTTCAAATGTCTTACACACTGCTGTTTTGTATTTCAGGTTTTCTTGGACGTAATAGAGAGTGTAAATATCCTTGTGAACAGTAATGGGCAAATTGTGAGGTCTGATGTTGTTGGAGCGTTGAAGATGCGAACATACTTGAGGTGCGTCCTCTACAGTTCCTAATCAACCAAAGCACGTTAGGTTTGAAGTCCGTCCTTTTTGACTCTCTGGTGCTTAATATATGTTATTACAGTGGAATGCCAGAGTGTAAGCTAGGCCTAAATGATAGAGTATTGCTGGAGGCTCAAGGACGAGCAACAAAAGGAAAAGCCATTGATTTGGAGGACATAAAGTTTCATCAGTATGTTATTCTCTTGCAACTCCAAACATTCTCTTACTAGAAGCCACCTTTTCTTTTTTACTTAAGTAACTCTTCAGTACTTGAGGTTTACATGTCTTTTTCTTCAAAATGTAGGTGTGTTCGATTGGCCCGTTTTGAGAACGATAGGACAATATCCTTTATACCACCTGATGGATCTTTTGATTTAATGACGTATAGACTTAGTACTCAGGTTTGAAAAATGGATTATTGTGCGGATAGTTTTCGTCCCTTCTTATACTAATTGAGATTTTAATTTCTCATGACATATCTTGTTTTTTTACATAATACTTGTTCAGGTAAAGCCTCTTATATGGGTGGAAGCGCAGATAGAGAGGCATTCCAGGAGTCGTGTTGAGATGCTAGTAAAAGCTAGAAGCCAGTTCAAGGAAAGAAGGTAACTAATAATCATTGTGTAACTTGTTTGATTTTACCGTTTACCATTAATCCTTCAAAACAGTTCGACAAGAGTTCCTTATCTGCAGCACTGCAACAAATGTTGAGATCGAGTTGCCGGTACCAACCGATGCATCTAACCCCACTGTAAGAACATCTCTTGGATCTGCCGCATATGCTCCCGAAAAAGATGCACTAGTCTGGAAAATCAAATCTTTCCCTGGGAACAAGGTAAGTGCTTATAGTTCAATTAGGACATGAACATATAGAGTCGAATGCTTACATAATGCTTTAAAACAATGTAGGAGTACATGTTGAGAGCAGAGTTCCATCTTCCAAGTATTACCGCAGAGGAAGCAACGCCTGAGCGAAAAGCTCCAATCCGTGTGAAATTCGAGATTCCATACTTCACAGTTTCAGGGATACAGGTCTGTGTCTCCCCCATAGTGATCAAACTTTATCATTTCTAAATTTCTGCACTTAAATCTGTAGGGATGAAACTTAAAGTTAAAAGATCCTAACGTGTGTTAATTATCGGTATTGCAGGTTCGATACCTGAAGATCATTGAGAAAAGTGGATACCAAGCTCTTCCATGGGTGAGATATATAACCATGGCTGGTGAGTACGAACTAAGACTCATGTAATATGAGATGTGGTTTTTTTTTCTCTTAATTTATCTTAAATTAAGCCATTGTCAACGGAAAAAAGCAGAGGGGAAAAGTTTCGACAAAAAAAAAAAAATGAAAAGATGGAAATGTATTAGCTGACGAAAATTGCAGTGAGTTGTTTTAGAAGCCATATATTCTTGTGAATTGTTACATGGTGTTCTCTCTTTTTGTCTTTTTCTTCTCATGTAAGCTATTTACAACACTTTTATACTGGTTACAATTGTTGAACATTAACTTGTTTGTGCTCTTTTGGTGTCCATTGCAACGGAAGGGAACAACATGTAATTTGGTTAAATATACCACGAATGGCATGACGTACAGTTTTTGCTACCCTTTTCCTTCTATTTTGGAGATAATTAGAGAAACCACAATGTCGTTTTGATTTGTTTTTTAAAATTGATCATTTCATAAATTTTTTTTTTGTTAATTACACTGAATTAGATTCCATAATTATTATTTTGTGAAATCATCGAACACAATGCAATATCTTTGTACGAGAATACCTCAGTTACTTTTTTTTCTTTTTCTTTTGTTAATTGATTTTCTATACCTCAAATACTTTAGTTTAAATTTTCTTTTCTTGTTTTTTAGTTAGCATTTTTCCCCAATAAAATCATCTTTTTCTTGGTCGTGGGAGAGAGAAAATTCTCCCAAATTTATTCATACTTTAAATAAAAAATCAAAAACAAATAAGGCTGTAGATAGCCTTTAGCCTATTGATAGGTGATAAGTATATTAAAGGCATGCCCATTTGCACAACTAGGGATCAAGTTATACTGCCTACATTATGTAGGAACTTGACTATTGGACTGCCAGTTATGGTCTAATTTTGACAAAAAAAAAGAACAAATCAGGCTTGAAGTCTCAACTCCAACCATATGATCCGAAAAAATCAAAGAAATATCAGGAACCAAATCAAAAGAATGATACATTAAAGGCAAAGTAAACGTATAGTTTGTCAAACCATCTACTTGACGGTTTGCTTCCCTATACACATGAGATATACGGACTATCCAGCCCCTAGTAATGAAGCCATGACACAAACATACCAGGAAGGACATAGGATGCAAATCAGAGATCTCTTTCTTAAGAAAATCCACCACCAATTCAAAGTCATTATCACGCTCCAAGCAACAAATACAATGTTTCCAAGCTAAACAAAGGCCATAGTGTGCTCCCAAGAGTTCCGCCATTTGAATCGAACAGAGGCCAATATGCAAGTTAAAGCTACCAATCCATGAACCTGATGATCACAGAGCACTCCTCCCACTGTTGCAAAGCCTGGATTCCACTAGATGCGCCGTATGTATTCATTTTATACCATCCCGATGAGGGCGCAAACTAAGACAGTCACCGCAGAGAGTTAACCATTTGCTATATAACACATCACGCTGTGAACCTAAATTCAGGTAAAGCCAGCGAAAAGAGACAACAACAAGAAAACAATCCGATAACACAGAGGGACGATCCATTTCCAGATCATTGATGCCACTGGACAATCCCTTAGAATGTGTAAGATTGACTCAACTGCTCCATTGCAAACTTGGCATGTCGAGGATGTACTCAAGTGTCTTCTTAGCCTTTCCTCATTTGTCATAATGGCTGATTTGCCACCAGCCAAAAAAACATATAATATTCTCTGGAGCTTAACCTCCCCAAATACGAGAATAAAATCCTCTCATATTCTGCCTCGGAACATCACTTTTTGTTAACAAAGAATGACTTAACACTCAAAGAGCCATTATCTGAGAAACCTTATGTGAGTATATCGCGATAACTAGTTACCTTGTCAAGAACCATAGCGATATGCTGAAGCTTTACCCATTTGGGGAGGTAAAGATCAATCAGGTCAAAGCGTCATCCCAAACCTTCCTCCCACAACTCACCTACAGGCTTAGAAAGCTCTGTTTTAGGTATCTCTGTTGAATCAAAGCTGTGAAGCAGAGAAATAAAAATCCAACTATCGCTCCAGAACTTCACTTTTTGCCCAATTTTAATAACCCATCGTATACCCAGTAGAATCACGCCTTTGATTCCTGATATCACACTACGCCATGTGGGAGACCACGTACCTTTAGACGTAAGCCAAGATAAGTCACAAGTATCCTTAATACCATACTTACTCCGTAAAACTTCCTCCCATAGGCCACCACTCCTACTAAGGAGTCTCTAACCCACTCTAGCAATTAAAGCTTTGTTTATTTCTCCAGCTTTACAAATTCCCAAACCACCTTTATTTTTTGGTAAGCAAACTTTATTCCACCCCTCAAGGTGTTGTTTTCTCTGCCCTACTTCACTCCCCATAGGAAGGACCTCTCCGTTTTATCAATGGCATCTAAGGTAGCTTTTGGCAAACATATGGAGCTCATCGTATGAACTGGTAAAGATGACAAGATGGATTTGGTTAAAGTTATCCTCCCAGCAAAGCTAAGAAATCATCCCTTCCAACCAGCCAGCCGTGCTTGTACCCTTGCCAGTACATCACTAAAAGTATCTTTGTTTATCACTTTATGCAATACCAGCATCCCAAGAAATTTACCCAAATCACGCGTGGCCTAAATGCCACTTTAATGACTAATTTGCTGACCCATCTCACGAGAGACGCTGTTAGAAAAGAATATTTTAGATTTCTCTAAACTAACCCTCTGTCCTGAGGCTTTATAGAAAAGATCCAAAACCCCATGAATCACCTTAATATAACATATTGAAGCCTCGGAAAAAGGATCTAGTGATCGGTAAAGCAAATATGGGAGAAGATTGGCCCACCCCGAGACAAACTTATTGGTTTCCAACTCTTCTCAGCTACTATGTGCTCTATAAGATGGCAAAGACGCTTAATGCACAAGAATAATAAGTAAGGAGAGAGGGGTCACCCTATCTAAGCCCCTTCTGCGGTTTAAAAGAATTGGTGCGTTCACAATTCCATATTAAGCTCATTGAGGAATTTGTAACACATTGCATAATTCATACAACCCAACTATCCGGTAGATTGACAGCTTGGAGAGTGTCTTTAAGATAATCCCAATGTATTCTATCATAGTCCTTCTCTAAATCAACCTTCAAGAGCATCCACTCCTTATTACCCTTTTTCTTTCTCATAGAATGAACCACTTTCTAGACTACAACAATATTATCAACACTCAAACAACCGGGAATAAAGCTAGTTTGTGCAGGTTCCACTAGCTTGGGCATAATTTCTTTCCCACATAGACTAATATGTCGAAACTGATTAATTGACTCTGGCTTCAAAACCTTCCCAATAAGCACCAGAAAAATATCATTTGTACCTTCAGGTAACACGTTAGTAGCCAAAAACTCTAACACAAAGTTAGACACAGATAGATCAACTTTAGTCCAACATTCTTGATAAAAAACAGGTTGGAAACCATCAGGTCCTAGGAACTTGAATTTCCCCATTTTCTCACCGAATTCTCAATCTCGCTAGGTGTAAACGGTTTCATCAACGCACCAATCTCACTTCGAGTTATAGGAGGAAAGCTTGAAACTTGTAGCTTGAGAAAACTCGCATTAGGCATATCCAATATACAAAGAGTTGTAATAGTCTAAAGCGTGCTTTTCAAGTTCCTTATTCTCATAGATCCAGTTTCTCAAGCTATCTTTAAGCATCTCAATATGATTTTGTCGCCTCCAAACAATAGTTGTAGCATGAAAATACTTAGAGTTTCTATTCCCATGAGCTTTTCACTTCTCCCTGGATTTCTGAAACCATAACATCCTTCTTGCTCCAAGGCAACATCAGACTCTTTTAAAAGTTTCTCCTATTTGGTAATCAAATTTTCGACATGTATATTATCCATCAAGCATTCCTTGCGACGTTGAATATCACCAAAAATCTCATGATTCCAATGTTTCAAAGTTTCCTGAAGCGAGCGTAAGGCCAAGGGCGTACTTAAAACATTTTGCCAAGAAGCTGCCAAGAGCTTCTGAAAACCACCATGTTGGAGCCACACCACCTCAAAAAAAAGAAGGACGTTACGGATTCACTAGCGGGTATAGTTAGACTAACTACATTACATGATTCCAAGACAAAAAGGTAGGGGAGACACACTTGCATCCTGCAAGGCAATTAAAAACCGCTGACAGCAAAGAACCTAATCCAGGCGCTTTGCTACAAAATTGCGTACTTCGTTCCTTCTATTCCACGTAAATACCTTTGAACCCCTAATCAATCATAGATGAGTTAGTAATCCATTACACAAAGGCTAGGGAATCCAAAGACAACGTCGCATTACCCTTAGTCAATCAAAGATGAGTTATTAATCCAATTCCCAAAGGCTAGAGAATCCAAAGACAACCTCCCATTACCCACAGTCCTCTCATCGAGTCTAACAATAGTATTGAAGTCTCCACCAATTGAAAGTGGCTCATTCACTGATGTCATCACACGATTCAATTCACTCCAAAGGCCACTCCTTTGGCTAACCAAGGGAGCTGCATACATCACCACAACATGAATTTTTTAAAAATCTGTAGTCACTTTAGCATGGATAAACTAATCCGAAGACTCCTCAATGTTGATTAAGCCAACACTTGTTCGCCATAACATCCATAGACCTCCACTCTGGCCCACATAGCCAACACGAAATAACCTATTAAAACCAAATCCCTGACAAATAATTCTTGCTCTATCTCCACCAACGTGTGTCTCAAAAACATCCAACAAATACACTTGAAACTTCTTTAAGAGATATCTTATCTAGCGTCTAAAATTGGGTTTATTTGCCCCTAGATAATTCCATAACATGATATTCATCATCATAAACACAAAAAAGTCTCGTATAACTACCGGGATAAGACATTACCCTTTCATCAAGACCACCACTTCCCCTTCAGGTTGTTTCTTCACACGATCATCCCCATCTCAATGAGTTGTACTAAGAGTACTTACTGCATCTACAGTACTTGTCACACTCAAACCCACAATATCCTCCAATATTTCTTGCTTAATTGGCGGTAACTCGGCCTGGGAACCAAAAACAAAATCACATGCATGACTTATAGCTCCATCTCCCAAGTTTAGTATCTTACCCATATATACCATGTTCGAGTCCTTATAAACAAGTCCAAATACAAGACCACGAGATGGTATAGTTTGCTTAAACACCTTTCTTTTATGGCCCTTCAACTCACCAACCTTTAGAGTGCTCACTTTCTTTTCCTTAACATCTTCCTTCAACCTTCCCCTACTTACATTCGCATGTTCATGACTTGAAGTAGAAATTACAGCCGGAGCTGACTATTCTTTACAAAAGAGAAAATAATCATCTTATTCTCCTTATTCTCACTTCCTGAATTTTGAACCAAGTCAAGCTCCTCAGCAATATTATCTGTACTCAAATTTGCAAAGCGATTAGTGGTAGGAACCAACTCTACTTTTTGCTTGCTTGAGATATCTGTGAAGCACGACCAGTTGTTAATCCCGATTTGCTCACCTTAGTGACAAACCATTATGTTTCCAACTCCATTTCTTTCCCTTAACTAATTTGCCATAGTGATTACCACTCACCCTTATAATCTCCTCTACCACAACCACTTCCAAATATTGGACAGAAGTATTATTCACAACATTCGTCTTTGCACATGCATGCTTTGATACCTTGACTGTAGTGTTATCCGGAGTAACACCCAAAATCTTTATCATCCTTTTTGATCCAAGGTCTGCAACCGCTCCATATGAGGTTGTAATGCTACTCACAATAACTCATGTTTCATTTTTAACAACACACTTATCTCGATTCCCAATTTTCTTTCTTATGACAAATCACTTACTACCGACGCATTCTCACACACCAATACTTGACTACCCAATTCTAATTCAAGCTAAATCAAAATAACAAATTATGATTGTAACTAACAACTTAAAAAATTAAACAATGTAAACTTCAATAATAAAAGCATCAAACAACGAGAATTTATGAGGAATAAGGAATCGAATCAAGAAACTATTCAGAGCACTCAATTAACAACTTCTGGACTCAGACATAAAAATATAGCAAACCCACTGTCATGCCGTCAAAATATATCTAGCAACCTACAATCTTAAATTGTCGTTTGGTCCTAGAGATCTAAATACGCATTATCAAATTGGTATTAGAGGTCCAAAATTAGTCTTAACATCAACTTTCATTTGTTAAGGATTAATTGCTATTTTAAGCTAGTTCATGCATCTAACAAGCACTTTTGCTGAGTTAAACAACTTAAGATCATAAACTAGGCGATCAGGCTAATCTAAGCATTAAACACAACAGTAGATGGAGAATACACAAGATCTAGCCCTATTTGTTTTAATTCATTAATTCCCTAATCCCAAGAAAAAACCTAATAGAGATGTACTAAGACATAATCAAAGGAAGCACAACAATAGATGTAGAAGAAAACATAATAAAATTACAATAATACTAAAAAGAGTTTAGAAATCTTCTCAAAAGTAGATGATGAGATCTTTTCCCCAAAGCGTACAAAAGTTTTATGCCAAAAAAGTATGATAAAATTTGTTTTCTAAATCTAAAAACCTAATTATATAAGCTAAAAATATGTTGGTACAAAATAAGGGAAACTAGGTTTTCCAATTCGCTCCAATCCAAGCTTTGAGCGGTAAACCCCATTTAACCCCATTTTTCACCTGAAAAGACTCTAAAATACAAACAAAAACTCGAAAAAATACAATTTAATGAGTAAAAAACTGATAAAAATGAGGTACATCAATTATCCTAGACTTAGATTATTGCTTGTCCTCAAGCAAGAAACAAACAAAGACAGAAAAGAAAAGTGCAATCAAAGGAACTCACTCGTCACAAGAATACTACAAGTCAATTTCCTTAGTAAACCACATAAAACTTACCTGATAGAACTGAGACCACCTTTTACTTCCCGGAGACCTTGAAACTGTCTTAGATAGACTCCACAATTCAAGCGAGTGACCCAATTGCACAATAACGACTTCCTAAAGTACCTAAGTGCATTCTTACCGAGCGGATATCAATCAAAAGATACATGGGTTTCTCTTCAGCCCAAAGGCTGCCTTCTATGTGGTTCCTTTCATCTCGTTTCATCTACTTACAACCAATTTTCCTTACTTACCTAGGGTATCATTTTATTTTATTTTATCAGCTGCCAACACATTTTTTCTCTACTTACCTAGGGTATCAATTTATTTTTTTATTGGTTGGCTCTTTAGCAACTCTGGTTCTTTAGCAACTCAAAGAATGAAAGCAAGAGTAGCGTTATTGGAGATATCCTCTGCTTACTAATAATGCATCCAGCTTTGTTTTTATAGTTACCTCAGGCATAGAACATTCAGCACAAACACTTAGAAAAGGTTAGAGAGAGGGGAACCACATTCATACAGATAGGTCATTCTGACATGAAGAGGCGAACCAGTACGATGCATACCAATCCCCTTGACAAGAGAGTTAAGTCATGTTAGCTGTGAAGCCGGCATGAGATTCTCTAAATACCCAAGAAGATATGGGTATGCTGAGAAGTTGCGTAGTCTCTGAGTTTTCCAATAGTTAATCAATTCTGGTCAAGTCAGAGTCAATGGTACTTAAGTTCATTAAAATGCAGCAAATTTCGAAAATCATAGTTCCTGCAACCGATTTTTAAACTCAATAAAAGCATACTGACTCAAGAAAAACATATAAATGACTCAAAATGTAAACAAAAGAAAGAAAAATAGCATTAGTCACAGCAAATATCCTCTCCAGACTTAATTCACACAGTCCTGGTGTGAGAGTAGACCCAAAGGAAGCACGACTTACGCAGAAAAATAAGATAAGAAAAGTACCAAAAAAAAGGGTACGAAATATGGTAAAACTCTAGTCGTGGTGCGGACTATAGCTCTCTTGGTCTCCTGTCCGTATGATCGATCGATCTCATCTTGTGAGGTCAATCTGCAAGTCATGCACACTCATTAATGGTGAGCAGGATCGACCAATTCAACTATTGCGGTCAATCATCAGGTCGTGTGTAGTGTTAGCTTCTCAGCAGGAACGACCGATCTTGGTGAAGATCGATCGATATCAACAGTATGAGCCTAATTTTTTACCTGAAATAAACAAAACCAAAACAAAGAAAAACTCAAAATGTAAATAAAGAAAACAAAAGGTACCTACTAGTGAGTTGCCTCCCATTCTACGTTTTTTGAAAGTTATTACCTTGACTCGATTGCCTTTTAGATGGCGAGTGGACTCTTACGAGGTGTTTTTCCTCCCTTAGTCAAATTGTCATCATTTATGAACTGCCTTAAGTGGGGGTATTTGTCCTCAAACTTGACCCTTGAAGCATCCAACAATAGTATAGCCCAACTAGGTTTCACTTCCTTCACAGTGAATGGTCCTGACCATCCTACTCCAAGCTTAATTGCAAAAATTTTAGGATAAAAGTTGAACAGAATAACTTGAGAGTGAACATGAAACTTATGTTCAAGGATACGTGTGTCTGAAGGATCCAAGTTTGGGGTATCATAAAAGTCCACTGAATCCTCTGCAAGCTCACATCGGACAGTCTCCTCTTCGTCTGACTCATATCCAAACAACTCATCAAAAGTTGGAGTCCAATCCACTACTTCCGGTTCTGAAATCCCCTTATCCGAGCTGATCATGCCAAATAAAGTACCCGTAGGTGTCGAAATGGGATATTATACCCCCTTTTCAACGTTCTCCAAGACAAATCTCTTGTTAGGGAAATCGATCTTAGCCCCAACATTGTTAAGAAACGGTATTCCCAAGAGTATGGGAACCGCACCACCTCGTGTCATCTTTACCACAGTAAAGTCACTTGGAACCTTACATTTTCTTTTCAGAGTTGGATAATCAACTAGCTTCCATGTGGGCACTTAGAAGAAACATCTCTACAAGAAATGGAGGTATTGTGATCCTGCATAATATTGATCCCTCGCTTCTTCATAATCTCCAATGAGATCACATTTACATTTGCTCCAGAATCGCAAAGTGCATCATCGAAACTCAACTTCCCAAGAGTAAAGGGCATTGTGAACTCACCTTGAACTTCCAAGTTGGTGAGCTGCATTGGGAAGGGAATCGATGGCTTGTATTTCTCGGTATCCCCAACCTCAGTAGCTATCTGCACTCCGTTGTTGTCATCAAAATTAGACATGACAGCATGGCATGACTCCTCTGGATTTTCTCGACCTTCCATGGAAGTGCTCCTTGAGGCCTCTTCATCGTCTCTATAGTTTGAGCAACATACACGGCCAATTTCTTTGAATGAGCAGATCCTGACTCGAACTTTAGTTTAGGTCATTGTATACGCCATCAACCTTAGCATTGATCTCCCTTGTTGTATTATGTTGTTCTTTCATAAGCTGTTGTATCAACAACTTGATCTTGTTGTTAGAAGTGCTAAATAAGCTCGCTAGAGCTTGTTGCTCCTGTGGTGTTGCCTGCTGAAAAGGCTTGAATGGTTTCTACCAGTTCTGACCTCCTCTAGAGTTCTGTACATAAGGTTTCTGGTAGTTTTTATTTTTCCACCTTTGACCTTGACTTGGCACAAATGGCTTGCCCTAAAACGATGATCCTTCTGGCATCATCTCAGTAGGAAACACCAAGTCCTTAGGATTCTCCACATACTCTTGTAAGACAAGTATGACTAATTTGGTCCCTTGTTCTGCCAGTTCACATAGTCGACCTCTCTCTGATCATCACAGAGGTCTGAATTCTCCTGCACATAGGCAACCTCTCCAACATCATCACACTGGTGAACTCCTTTCTGGTTGGACAAGCTCGCCTTGATCAACATGTTAAGCTTCTCAGTAAGCTCATCGATTTTCTGCGACTCCACACTATTAACCCATTGACATCGATCATACTATAGGGAATGATTACCAGAACTTGCAGCTAGGTTCTCAATAAGGGTGAAAGCTTTATCCCTTGTCTTTGTCATAAAGTCATCATTACTAGCTGCGTTCAGAGAGTTCTTGTAATCCCACTCAATACCACCATAGAATATGTTTAGCAGCTAGTTTTTGATGTACATGTGGTGTGGACAATCCCGTTGATACTCTCGAAACCTCTCCCAAGCTTCACTAAATGATTCACTAGAACATTGCTAAAAAGTAGTTCTCTTATTCTTTAGTGCAGCAGTCTTGGACTTAGTATAGACTGGTCTAGAAAGGCAGTTCTGACTACTTCCCACGTAGTGAGCGATCATGTAGGAAGAGATTTCAATCATCGAGATGCTTTGTCAGAAAGCTAGTGGTGGAAGTGTTTACACTTCACATAGTCTGCAGGGACTCCATTATAGCTCGTGGTATTACACATATCTTCAAAATTCTTGATATGATCCATCGGATTCTCCCTTGGTAAACCGTTGAAGACATATTACTTGACCAATCCAATTAGTTGAGGCCTAATCTCGTAGTCTTGCCTTTGAATTGGTGGATGGTGAGTAGTAGGCCTGTTCTGATAGAAATAGTGAGGTGTGTCCAAATCACCTCTCGCTCGTCTCTGAGGCTGCTGTTTTTGTCGCCTAACCTGAGCGATTTCTCTCTGCAGTTGCTCCACTGTAACTGATCCGTCTTGACCATGTTGGTCATCCTCATGAGTTGTCAAAATGGGTAGGAAATTGACTCATTGTTTTTGCTAACCTATTCAGTTGGTCAACTCTAGCAAGTGTCTCGTTGTAGAAGTTCAAAAGATTTTTAGAGCCTTGACTTCTTCTAAGCATAAACCTGAAACACCAAAAAGAAAAAAAAAGGAAAAACGTAAAATAAAAGACTTAGACTAGAACTCGAATCTCAATCAAAAGGCAAACAATTGGTCCCTCACAAAGGCACCAAAAACTTGATGTGCTTAGAGTTTTAACCCTAGCATTCTACTGTAAGTGCGCAACAAATCAGTGTAGTACTTAGGGATCGAATCCACGAGAACCAATGATTGCACTATCAGCAACTCAATTCTATTTCAAGCTAAATCAAAATAACAAATTGTGAATGCAACTAAAAACTTAAACAATCAAACGATATAAACGTCAATAATAAAAGCATCATGCGTCACAGATTTATCAAGAATAAGGAATCAAATCAATAAACTATTCAGGACACTCAATTAACCAATTCTCAACTCATACATAAAAATATAGCAAACCAAATGTTGTGGCGTCGACTACTATATCTACCAACCTAGAACCTAATCTGTCGTTTAGTCCTAGATATCTAAATACACATTATCAAATTGGTCTGATAGGTAGAGGTGTTAATCCGGCCCGTAGTGGGGCGAGTATGGACATATATTTTTGGCCCGTTTAAAAACCGGGTCTTGCAGACAAGCATAATTTTAAAGTTTAGATTCTCATAAGTATTTCATGGCTTTTGATTATTAATTTTCTCAAAAATTTACTTTAAAACCAACAAAGACATTTTGAAAAATGTTATTCCTAAAAATAGAAAATCAAGATTTTAAAAGTATTTATTTGTATATTACTAAACATAATACCCATATAATGTTACAATTTGTAAAAAAAAAAATTCTAATCAAATAATGTAATTTTATGAAAAAAATATATTCTATAATATTTTCTAAATTTCTTATCATTTACTTCTTTGTCTAATAAATTTAATTATTATTTTCTCTATAAAAAACAAAACAAAAAGTATTTCATATATGTTTAAGAGAAAATTGGCCAAATGTCCTATTACCTCTCGGAATAAGTCCATCTAGCCCCTTCACTTCCTCCTCCTGCCAAATTCCCCTTTCAGCCTTAGGAAAGATGATTCTACCCTTCGTCCTCTCGAAATTTAGTCCTTTTTCCTATCAACTTTCTCTCTCCATGAGGTCTGTGTGGTTTATTCTCCTTCCTTTGTTGTACATCTCGGGTTTTTGTCCTTCTCGATTGTAACATATCTTCCATGGTTTTGCTTATAATGTATAGATCGCTCATTTTTTGGTTTTGTGATTGTTTTCTGTGTTTTTTTGGGTTCATTATCAGTTGCTTCTTCTACTGTGCTAAACCCCATATTTTTGTTTCTGAAATTGCTTTTCTTACATCTTTTTCCTTCTGTCATTTCGTTGTTCTATTCATGGTGTCAAGAATTTGTAGAAATGCAAAAAGTGTTGTCAATTTTGTGCTTGTTTATGAGCTTTCGGTTTGTGTAATAGTTTTGACGGTCGTTTGCTCTGTCTTATTCTCTGCTTCTCGAAATTTAATTGGCTGTTTTTGCTTCATAGACATGGTCCATTATTTAATGGATATGGACCATTATTTAATGGACATGTACCATTATTTAATAGACATGGACCATTACTTCATGGACATGGACCAGAATTTCGTGTATATTGCTTTTGTTAATTTGGTGTTTTTATTCAGGTTGTTTTTGGGATCATAGCCACATGTTCCATTACTTCATGGACATGGACCAGAATTTTGTGTATGTTGCTTTTGCTAATTTGATGTTTTTATTCATCCTGTTTTATGGGTTCATAGCCATGGACCATTATTTAATGGACATGGACCAGAATTTTGTGTATGTTGCTTTTGCTAATCTGATGTTTTTATTCACTCTGTTTGCTATCATTTTATTCAGACTGCCTGCTTGGTTTAAAAGTGCTTTCTTGCTTATGTGTCTCGGGCTCATCTCCTAATTACGATTTGTTTCCTATAATTTCAGATGGCTCTCTCCCAAAAAGATAATGCTCCTCGACATTGTAATTCCGACATACTCCCTCTCATGCTTTTTGCCACTGATAGATACCCATCTGATGGTCGTATCAATTCATATTCCAAATTGGATTATCTGCAAGATATCGCTGAAGCATTACAAGGGTCTTGTGAGCTTGACTACTTGAAGAGTTCCTGTTTTGGTTCATTGTTCAATCTGCATGTTCATAGATGTTCACTATCAGTGAAGTTATTTAATAGTATGCTCTGTCATTCACTAATTTCGTCAAAGAAGCACGAGTTATGGATTGTTTACGGTGGCAAGCCTTTTTGATTTTCACTCTGCAAATTTGCATTGATTACCGGCCTGAACTATGATCGATTCCCTTCCGCTGACTACACTCTTTCTCTACAAACTCCTCCTACAGGCAATAAACCATATTGGTACACTTTAATCGGCCAGGATAATCCATTAGTTACGATAGAAAACATTTTGGAGTGGATCAGAGCTGACAAAAGGCTTCCCGTCGAGAAAAGGATAGATCGGTCCAGGATATTGAGGCTTGCTTTAATTATCATCATTGAAGAAGTTCTAATTTGCGGATCCCAACCTATTACGCCGATCTTGGAGGTTGTGGAGATGGTCAAAGACTTAGGTCTATTTGAATCTTATCCTTGGGTCGTGAGGCTTTCTCTTTGACTTTGGGGATGCTCAAAGTTGGTTCTAAAATTAAAACTGAAATTTCCCTGGTCGAGAAACTTAGGCAATCTCACATCTCTGTTCATGGATTTCCCGTCGCACTCAAACTTCTGTTTTTGGATTCTATCCCCAAGTTGGCTTCCCTCCTCCATGTAACTGTTGAGGAGCACACAATTTGTGATGCTAATTTAGTAAGGTGGACAGTACTTCGGTACTTCCATAATCCAAATATTTTGGCTGTCAAACATGACCTAGACGTACGTTTTTCTTTTCTTTTGAATTCCCTTTCTCAATCTTTTATTTCTTACAACTCTGTTTTTCCCCCAGCTAAAGGTGGTCCCTCTGTTGGAAGGGGAGTGTGAGTTTGATGTGTCATATCCTGACGAAGTGGATGACCCTGCTATATCCTATATTCTAAGTCTCATTCAATCAGGGTACAAGTTCTCCAAAAACATCTGGCGCAGTGGGTATGACCTTCTCCCACTTTNTCCCCCTTTTAACCCCCCCCCCCCCCGCTCTCAATCAACCCCCTCTGAAGCCTCCGCCTCTTCCATCATCTCTACCGCACAGATCTGTGACTTCTCCGGGTGAAATCGACCAAACAGATATCTTTTTAATTGCTCTTCCGAAGAAACATATACCTTCCCAATTGTTCTTCTGCATGCCCTCTTCCATTTATCTTTTTAATTTCATTAAGAGAATTTTGGTCTTCTCACTCTTAAATTTGTGGCATTTCAGCCAAGTAATTCACAAAGGTCTATTTTGCACAAACATACTACTTTTTGGTGTATTTCGCACAAAATTTCCTATGTTTAATGTCTGTTTAATTTCAGTACATATTAGACTATTATGTATATATTTTCATATACAAGAAATTTTTTAAGTCTTTTTAATTATTTAAGATTAATATCATTATACTAGATATTGTTTTAAACAAATAAATTTTAAATAAAATATTAAAATGAAATTCACGGGCCAGCCCGCTTACCCGTTAGATTTAGGGGTTGAGCCTAGACACTGTTACGGATCGCAGTTCTAGCGGCCAACCCTGTTGCGGTTACAAAAAAAGAAAATTGTCTGTCGAGGATGATTCAGATGGACGTGTGTCAGCCAGCTTGACACCTCTGCTAATAGGTCCACACAATTAGCTTTAACATCAACTTTCATTTGTTAAGATCTAATTGCTCATTTAAGCTAGTTCAGGCATCTAACAAGCATTTTTGGTGAGTTAAATACCCTAAGATCATAAACTAGGTGATCATGCTAACATAAGCATTAAACAGAGAAATAGATAGAGTACAAACAAGATCTAGTCCTATTTGTTCTTAATTCATTGATTCTCTAATCCCCAGAAAACCCTCAACCTAATAGAGAACTACTCAAACATAGTCAAAGAAAGCATAACAATGAATGTAAAAGAAAACATAACGGTTTAGAAATCTTCTCAAAAGTAGAGGAAAAGATCTTCTCTCCAAAGCTTTCAAAAGTTCTATGCCGAAAAAGTATGATAAAAGTTATTTTCCAAATCTAAAAACCTAATTATTTAAGGTAAAAGCGTGTCTCGTACAAAATAAGGAAAATTAGGTTTTTTTGCGCTGGCCCGCGGATTGATTGATCCAGATTCAGATCGATTGATTAACTATAGAATGTCAATCCTAATGCTAATCGGTTGATCTTTAGGTTGGGCGCATATCAATTTTTGAGAACTAGAACGGTCGATCCTAAAATGCAAGGTCGATCCTCAGATCGGGCGCACATCCTGGTGGCAAGAAGATTGATCGATCAAGCGGGAGCTGGTCGATTATGAACTCGTGAACAGCTTCTAATGCTGTTAGTGATCGATCAATCCATGTTTAGATCGATAGATCCTAATCTACTGAAAAAATGCTAGAATTGCTCTAATTCACTCCAGTCCAAGCTTTGAGCGGTAAACCCCACTTAAACCCATTTTGTACCTACAAAGGCTCAAAAACATAAACAAAGACTCAAAAACATGCAATTTATTGACTCAAAAACCGATAAAAATAAGGTACATCTGTTAATCTTTGTCGGTTTCCCCGAACCCCTTGCAATACCTAGCAGTATTTCTTCATGATAGAAATTAGCCTCGATATCTAAGACACACATTCACACCGATGTAGTTAAAATCTCGTCATGTCTAGGATTGAAATCTGGACACCACATCTGAGCCATAAGATAGCTACCCAAATTCTCCATGGACCACCAGAAAGTGCCCCAAGTTATTCTTTATCTTTCTTAAAACAAATCATAAAAAATGATTTTAGTATATCAATAACGGTCATCTCACGCCGTGGTTTCCATAGCTCCATAAGCTTCTTTCTCAACGAACATCAGCAGAACATTCCTCTCTAAAACCTTCACCAACATGCAATTACTCCATAACTTGTTCATAGCCACTAAGACTTTGGTACCAATCGTGACAGATCCTTCACCATCGACACCCTTAGTAAAATCCATCCTTAACCTCTCAGCCACGAAAGCCCGATCAACCATCTCCTCCGAACATAACCTACCTTCAGACCCATTCCACACACGTTTGTCGCTAATGACAACGACTTTCCCATATCCGGCAGATTTCACGGCGGTGATTCCCAGTCAATAACATCCGCCATAGGTGTGTCGTTCACTCTTACATTTGAAACCCTAGAATTCCCATGACGGCTTGTTTTGTGTTTAAGCTAGATAAATCGACCTAAAAAACATTAATTTTTCAGGAATCACCAAAAAAAGCAGAAATGACCAAAAAACTCTGAATTATCTCTGACTTGCCATTGTTTTACACAAGTTAAGTTGAGTTTCCATTAAAAGCATATCGTCAGTGGACTTAACAGAAAATTGAACGGTTGTTAATAAGCCATTTACTGTTGTTAATTTTCAAATGAGAAATCGGCCAAAAAGTCCTAACTTTTCAGGAATCACTAAAAAGAGCACAAGTTTTTTCACTGACCAAAAAAAACTACTTTAAATTATTTTTGATTTTCCATTATAATCCGTTTATTATTGTTAATTTTCAAGATATGTGGTTTCTAGGATTCGAACTCGCGTGCTGGAAGTCTATAATGAGCATTTACCATTGAGATAATGACACATTTGATGATAAATGGAACACAGTTCCTTATATTTACCAAAAAACTATCGATGAATTGAAGCAAAATATCACGATATTGTTTCTTGTTTTTATGACCTTATATGTATACAATGTAATGGTTATAAAGATAAGAAACAATATCATGACATTTTGTTTTGATTCATTGTTTGTTTTTTGGTAAATGTAAACAATAGTATTCCATTTATCATTGGATATGCCACTAGCTAAATGATAAATGTTCCTTATGTACTCGAGTTCACAGCTTACAATGGAAAGTCAACACATAAAATAAAATCATAACGTACTTGTACACGACAAAATAACAAATATAATAATTTTCAAATGAAAGGTAGATGTTTAGAGTACAACAAATCGATAAGAGAATAGGAAGAACAATGATTATATCCGTATTAATAAATAGCCTAAAAAAGTTAAGCCCTCAAGATAACAACCCTAAAAAAAAAGAAAAATATACAAAGCTCTACTTATTGGGTTAATGAACGAGGAGAAGAAGGAGATTGATTGGGGAGAGTCTGAGGAATCTTCCTAAAAACATGTTTCCTGCAACGTTGGAAAATACTGTCGTATATCAGATCAAACTGAACTCCGGCTCTTTCTCTATTCACTATGAACATTATGTGATCTGCTTCCACTATCTTATAATACCTGCAACAACAACAACAACCAAAATTTCAGAATCTCATTTCACTAGTATTCAGTTTCCACTCTGCCATTTGTTAATATATGATTCACTAACCAGATCCCTGGTTGTAATGTTTGACATTCCGAATCACTCTTTATCAACCGGCTTGGATGCTCAACAGGTAGCCTCGGATGTGTCATCGATATCGTGTTCAATGCCCCATCATTCTCTTGCCACTCTTCATCCCTTCATTTCAAAACATTTTCTTTTAAGATGAATGCAACTACTTTGCAATGCTTAAGGACGCAAAATACAGAGTGTGACTCATCAAGAGTTTCAAGAATGAAATGGTAAGAGTTTGAATCATTTTATGTTATGGTGTCTACCTGTAGCCTTTATAAGGAGGAGACACGTCTTGTGGATATCTCCATTGGCTCATCTGAAAGACACGGAGGAAGAGCATTGGGTGGATTCCAAGAACACCTGAAGGGATTGTCATCCCCATGATTCTACGTGTGCGTTTAGTTGCATAACTGAAGTAGTAAGTATTTGGGAATGTCTGAAGATTCGAGTTAAGACTTGTAGAGCCTTGGATCGTGAGATCAGGTAAGATCCAATCAGCAGAAGCAAAAGGACCTGCGTTTCCCATTAGGCAATCAACAAGACCTCTCACACCGGTTTTCTTCCAAGAAATGTTGAAGTGATCAAACCCAAAATTGTAATATGTCTTCAACCATGTAATGTCCAACCAATCGTACATTATCACGCCTATACGGCATAGCTGCAACAGACATATCGGTTTCATGCTCATTCCGTCGTCTGCCCTGTAATAGCAACAATAAGAGCAGTGAGGAAAAGAATCAATACTAAGAACAGAGATCTTTGTTTCTAATACGAATGTTCCAGTCAACTGTATGATACATTCAAATACTGAAAGAAAGAAGAAAGAACGGAGATTTTCAGGAAGGAGACGGACCGCATGCCATCTAAGTAAGTCCTGGTAGTACCATTGAATGCCCCGGATAATGAAGTCACACTCAGAACCCAATTCTCGTTCGTTTCTTCAAATCCTTCAAATGCCTAAACATCACAGTTTGAGACAAATATTTTAGCATTAATCATAAAACACAGCTATTAAACCAGAAGATATTCTTCCATTTAAGAAGGATTTAACTCAAACCTTATCTGCAAGCATTTGCTGCAACATGCGAACAACTTGTGCACCAGCTGAATGCCCCACAAAATGAATAGGATGATCCTCATCCCATTCAGGGTATTGCCCTAAAACACATAGGAAAATCAGATTTACATTCATTTTGGTACATTGGTCTGAGACTCCAGATCAGAACCTAACCTTTTTCGTATTCTCTTCCAAACCGAGAATGTCCACAAGCCTCACTATGCTCTTCGCCAAAATCAACTCTCCCTCCTTTTAAGTAATAGAACAATTCCCTTGCTCTGGAAACCAATGTTTATCATCAGCACAATACATACACAAAAGATATCAAAATGTGCATCAAAAGCACCATATTAGACGACTACAAATAGATAATGAACCCAGTACCGATCATAGATGCTTGTTAAGGATCCCAAATCAGGAACAAGAACCCTATCATCTTTCTTCTCAGCACCACCAAAGTATGATAAGCCTCCTAATTTCTGATCAATCAAAACAATGAGATCAGACCTCAAAATAAAGCATCTAACAACAGAACAACCAAGTTTGAGTTTTGTTTTGTTTTACCCCTTTGCCAAATCCGAAGATCCCATGAACCAATACAATTGGAGGAAAACCCTCAACATTTGTTTGATTGTGACCGGTTTCTTCGACGACGTTGAAATCGACATTGGACTTGAACAAGTAATTTGTGAAGGTCTGAGAGATGTCTCCGGCGACGGCGGAGCTGAATATATAAAAGCCATAAAGCAAATGCACCATAGAGCTCACAAAGAGCTCTGCGAGTTGAAGAGAAGTTAACCACCATAACTTTATCATTTTCTTATTTCTTCTTCCCACCCACGAAAACCAAATTTCGAGATTTCTTAAGAATGACGCCAAAAAAGTTCGAGAGAAAAACTGCCTAAGCTCCCCGGAACAGGGGAGACAGATACAGAGAGAGAACGTCGTGAGCCTTTTTTCAAAAAAACAGAAAAGGATGCTCCTTTGGAGAAAACCCAGTAAATTCGAAAACTTTAAAATTTTCCCGAGAAAAAGAAGGAAAATGCGTCGAGCCTCTTTAACATCCAATTTTCTGGAGAAAATCTAATTATCCACTTGTATCTGCCCACCCCTCACCAAACAACAATATTTTTAATAGAAACCAAAAAAAAGAGGAGAAGAAGAAGAAGAAAAAAGTAGAATAAATTTGAAGCACGCCATGTGTATCAGTGCTGACCTCTCTTCTATAAATTCCGAGTTTCCGCAATATTGTAATGTCAGGGTCCACTACATTTTTGGCACCTTCAATTATTATTTAATTGTTTTTCTTTGCTGAATTTCTATTGGTTGAGAGAAACGGCGAAGTGGTTGGATCGGCGCTGGAAGGTTTCGTATCTTCTTCTTCTGCTTCTCTGTAACCTTATCCCTTTAATCATAATTAGACTTCAATCCAAATTTCTAACCATTTTTGTTCACTAAAGAATAGATAACTGTCCAACTAAAATTATATTTGGGGTGTGTATTGATTTCTATTGATTCATTGTTGACGTTTTTTAATATAAACTGTAATATGTAATAACTGTATTACAATCTATTTGCTAAATGGAATTGCTATTTGGAAATATTTGCTAAATATTTCTTCAACAGGGTCTTGAATTGAAACCCTAATTGATTCTCCAAACGAATCGAATCCAAAAAATCCGAACAAGAGTCCAATAAATAAAAATATGAAGGTAAAGAAAAAGAATAGTTTGATAACCTTATATGTGTGAGAAATACAGATTAGTCAATCCTTTAATAAAAAGGCACAACACAAACGTGTTAGGAAAGACGAAGGATGAGAATCATCATTCCCTGTCATAAGAAATCCGATCACAAGCTCTAAATCCACATCTAATTCAATATCACTATATTTCTTCTCCCAAATAATATATAACCCATAATAAAAATCCCATAACTTTATCAACGAAGCGTGTATATCTCAATGCTCAAAGCGAAATTGCCACACCATTTTCCCGCGGCATCTCGTAACATTCTTCATGCAGTTGCTAGATCTGGATTTCCTTGTGAAGCACCATCTGTATTAAGTTTCACCCAAGACACACACATGACCTCGATCCATACACCTACCGTTCAAGCCAAACACATTCATACAACACTATTTCTAGCCCCACTATACACTAACCGGAAAAGACGTTGATCATAAGATACCATCATTCTCAGCCAGGATCCCTAGGTTATCGTAAACCCATACAAGCAAAGATGTCGAAAAGCAAGTAGGCTGAAGGCATTGAGGAACCACACAGAGCCAAATACCTTTCATGGCCAGGCAATCTCTAAGAGTATGTAACATTGTTTCATCCCCTTCTTTATAAACAGTACATAGCTTAGATATCCCTATATGTCGTCGAACCCTCTCCACATTCTTTAGAAGCAATTGATGAACAACTAGCCATATGAAAATTCTCACTCTCTTTGGAGGTAAAACCTTCCAAATGCGAGCAAAAAACTTACTCATATCATGTTTTGGACAAAAATCATGGGTTAAGAAATTATACGTAGCCTTGACCGTATAAAATTCAAAGCTATCACACCATGCTATTCAATCTTGAGAACCCATGACATTGTCCACCACATATGCAGGCAGGTGGAGCCTAAGAAAGTCCGAGAGTAAATGGCTCAAGCTCGTCATATCCCAGCTTGAGCCATCACGCCAAAGTTCAGTTACCATACGATTCTTATCATGGTAAGCACACTTACTAAAGTTTCACGCTTATTACCCAACTAGCAATCTTTCAAAAGAGGAATAGTCCGCCATCACCAATAACCCTCTTCAACCCTGGTAAGATAACTTTCCGAACTTTAGTCATTACAGTTGACCAAGTGGAGGACCATGTACTGTTTGATATGAGCCAATCACCATCTGTTATGGTCGTGACCTTACATTTTTCCCATAAAACTTGAGCCTATAAACTCTTTGTGTCATGTAATAACCTCCAATCAATCTTTGCTTATAAAGCATTATTCATATGTTGTGTTTTCCGAATACCTAATCCATTCTCCGCCTTAGGGAGGCAAACACAATCCTAAGCCACAAAGTGAATCTTCCTCCTTTCTGCTGTACTATCGCAAATAAAGATCGTGATATCTTATCAAGATTATCCAAAGTATGCTTGGGAAGAGCTATTGTACTCATAGAATGGATCAGTAAAAAGATAAAATCAATTTGATCAGTGTTACCCTTCCCGTCCTACTAAAAAACCATCCATTCCATCTTGAAAAACGGGACAAAACCTTCTCAAGGACCTCCCAAAATGTATCCTTATTAATACTTTTTTGCAGAATAGGAATTCCCAAGTATTTTCCCAAATATAGAGATTGTTGAGTTTCACTAGTTGCACTAATTTTGTCAGCCAAACCACGAGCCATATTATCTGAAAAGAATATCTTAGATTTTTTTGGCTCACACGTTTACCGGAGGCTTCAAATAAGTGTTCTAAAAATGATCTCATAACATTAACTTGTGCCACTGAAGCTTCTGCTAACAAGGCTAGATCATCAAAAAAAAAATATGACAGACCTAGATCCCCTCTAAATAAGTGAATCGACTTCCAAATGGTTCAAGACAAAGCATAAACAGGTATGATGATAGCATATCATCTTGCCTGAACCCTCTCTATGATTTAAAAGGCTCTGTTTTTTCTCCATTGCATCATAGAGTCATTGAAGGTCAACAACACTGCATGATCCAAGAAATCCAATTCCCTGGCAGATGTGCAACTCTAAGTGTGTCTTCAAGGAAATCCCAACGTACCCGATCGTACGCATTCTCTAAGTCTAGCTTCAACAACATTCACCCCTTAATTCCTTTTTTTTCCTTCGCATTGAGTGAACAACTTCGTGAATAATAACAATGTTGTTAGTGCTCAAGCCTCCTGGTATAAAACTTGATTGCGTAGGCCCAATAAGTTGCGACACCACTCTCTTCAACCACATAACCATAGCTTTTGTAATAGCCTTGAACAAAATGTTAGACAAGCTAATAGAGTGAAACTGCATTTATCTCTCGAGTTTAGCAACTTTAGCTATCAAGACTAATAATGCATCATTAGTATGCTCTGTTAAGCACTCAGTCGCAAAGAAATTCAGCACAAAGTTACAAACCAACAGACCAACCAGATCCCAGCATTTTTGGTAAAACACGAGTTGGTAGCCATCCAGACCAGGGACTTTGTATCGTCCCATACTGTGTACGACCAACTCTACATCATTTGGTGTTAACGATTTCTACAAATTTTTCATCTCGAACATTGATAGCAAATCAAAACCAACCTACATAATGGGGGTGGACACTCGTGGGTACATTGTTCAAAGAATAAAGACTTTGGTAGTGATCAATACTCCTTGATTATTCTTATGGCTTTCAATTTTTTTTCCGTTTGCACCTTATAATAGTAGATAAGTGGAAGAAACAAGTGTTTAATCAACAAGATCAATTTGTTTCTCTCATGAATTTCGAAAACAAAGTGTTCCTTCTTGTTCCAACACCACTTCTAACTCTTTAACTAACTCCTCCTTTTGAATTAAAAAAGAATTTGATTGATATGTTTTCAGAAACTCTTGAATCCCTTGAATATCGCATAACAACTTTTCCTTATGCCTATGCACATTACCAAACATAGATTTATTCCAAATCATTAGTTGTGCTCGTAGGTTTTTCAGAGCCTCATCCATTCAAATACCATTTCTCCATGAACTAGATAATATTTCGCTAAAACTCGAAATTTCAACCAGCCTGCTTCAAACCGAAAACATTGATGCCTTGGATCACCTTTCATCAATAGACACATTTGTCGGTACAAGGGAGCATGGTCCAAAGCCAAGAAGGGAAGATATGTAACACCAGCTTCATGCCACTTCAGTCTAGTTTATGCGCAACAGAGGATGCAGTCTAGCCACTTTGCCACAAACACAAATTCAGACCTACCACATCTCCATGTAAATTTAGATCCCTCGAATCCCAAGTCAATAAGAGAGAGTTCATTTATCCAGTTACCAAAAGCAAGCGAGTTCGGAGAAAGTTGTTTATTCCAACATGTTCTCTCATCAAATCTCATAATCGAATTAAAGTCACAACCTACCAACAAGATTTATGTGATGCCTTTCATTACACGTTTCAAAGAAGCCCACATTCAGCTTCTTCTACTCACCGATGATGCAAGATAAAAATTGGACGATATCATCTCAATTCTTAATTGTCACATATATAAACTGATGAGAAGACTCCAATACTATGAAAGTTCCTATACTTTTCTACCACACGAGCTAACTCCCTCCACTCTATCCTCTTGCATCTACTCGGAAGTCGTTTTAAAAACCCAAACCTTGGAAAATCCTACATGTTTGGTCTCTTGAAGCGTGAGTTTCAAACACTCCCAACAAGTTTGTTTCATATTTCTTCAACATGTACCTCATAGTATTTCTAAAATTGGGTTTATTTGCCCCCCTCACAATTCCAAAATAAAGCATTCATTACAGAAGTGATATAAAAACATTTACGAACTACCGGGGCACACAATTACCCTTGCATCAACACCACCTCATCCCCGCCAGTTTGCACCGGATCCATGGACTCCACCGCATGATTTTCAGTACTATGGGAACTTTTTACAACTTCAATTCCCATCGCACTCTCCTACAAAACACTCCCTAGTGTTTTCCACTTTCTTCGTCTGCATGCTCATTTTGGGCTCTAGAACAAAGTCCTTTGCACAACTTATGGCTTTATCAACCATTCGTAAACATTTTCCCATCTTAACCATATTTGATTCTTGATCAACCAAACCAAAAACAAGGCCATGAGATGGATGGGTGTGATTAAATACCTTTCTTTTTGGACCTGTATGGACACAATGTTTTTGCGAGTTTGATTTCATCACTTTCACACCTCCGTTGAAACCATTTTCTTCCTTCCCTCTAACCTCATGACTCAAATAAGGTGCCTCAATTGGGGTAGGCATGCTCCTCACAGAAGAGAATACCACGATCTCATTCTCCTTATTATCCATCTTTGTGATCTTAACTACACTCAAGTCAGCGGTGATACCATCCGCATTTAGATTCGCAAACCGATAAGAAATCAGAACCACCACCGTATTCATCTTATTCAAAATTTCAGTCAAGGTCTTGATTTAACGACCTTGGTAACAACACCTATCTCTTGGGCCACAATCCCCTTATCTTTTTGCATATCATCTCCAAAATTATAGGGAATTACTCGGCTTTGCCGCACCCACACCCACTCCAGAAGGTTATTAGATTAAGTTCTTCACATCACTCTCACCAGCGCTAGCAGGTTGCACTGCTCCATTACTAACCTTGCCTACTATAACTCTCGAAGGGTTTGTAGTCACAACCTGACTGCACATTCTTGTTTAATAGTCTATTTAAACCAACAATAGAAGCTTGCACTGCAACACTTTTTTGTGTAGACCAACAACAATCGACTTGGATAGCCCACTCGCATCACCACTTTATGCGGACAAGAATGAACGTAATGTTTGTAAATCCCACAGGCCGAGCAGATCAAATTTAAACCGTCATCATCAACAAAATATATATCTCATTGATAAGGATAATACCCTTCAACGGCTTCAAGAGATCCACCTCAATACACACCCTTGCAAAATGAGCTCTCTCAAAATTCAAAGTAGTAAGATAACCTTTCACATGATTTCCCAAAACCTCTAGCAATACCTAAGAGGATTTCTTCATGATATAAAAGTTGGGATATCCAACACACGAACCCACACTAGAGTAGTCTGTATTCATCATGTCAAGGATTAAAGTCAGGACACCAAGCTTGAACCATAATGTAGCTCTCATATACTCTCCATGGGGCATCCGATAGAACTTTTAAGTAATCCTTCTCATCTTCATTCATCTCACCTGATGAAAAAGGACCGTGGTAAGTCAACAACATTCATCTCACCCATCAGTTTCCATAAATTTGTAAGCCTCTTCCTCAACAATAACAAAGAACTCTTCGCCCTAAAACATTCACCAACATATAATTGCTGCACAACTTGGTCATCGCTACCAATACATCTGAATCGATAGTAATAGAAGATTTCTCTTCAGTCCCATGAGGGAAATCTACTTGCACTCTCTCCGCCACAAAAGCCCTGTCGAACAACTTCTCCGGACGCAAATGACCCCCCTGAACCCAAATCACTCACTTTCATGGCCCATGACATAGCCTTCCCCACATCCAGTGGATCTTCCGAAGATAATTTCCGATCAACTGCTTCAGCCATAACTGTATCCTGCACTCCTCCATTCGAAACCCTAATATCTTCCATGATAGTTGTTATTTAAAAATATTTTGCAACAACTAAAATTATTAATTTTTGTTTTATCAATAATTAGATTTACAATATCCAACTCATAATGCATATTACTCTCTTTTTATTCTTTTTTACTCTTCCACAACACTTATAATGAGAAAGAGTCTTAATGTCAGAATTATTAGTTAGATCATTTAAACTAATAAGCATAGAAGGGTTCGAATCTTCGGACTATATAATTTTTTATTTAATGATTTTCATATTATTATTCTTTATCAAAAGATTGATTATTATTATCCATAACAAATTTACGGAAAAAAATATATTTTTGCATGAAAAAAATACAACCTCATGTGGAGGTTATGTGTATCGTTGAATTAGGAGGGAACTAAAGCACATGGCTTGTAGGTTCTTTCTATAAAAAAAACCAAAATGGAAAGTTTGTAATGTTATTTGTAATCACATCTCAGGATTGCTGACAAAAAAAAAAAAAAAAAAATCACATCCAGGACTTTCTTTTCCTTATAAGGCGAGAAACTAATACTCGACAAATAAAATTTATTTAATTTATGATTTTGTGATCTGGGTTTTTTCTAATGAAGATTATTACTTTTGTTAAAATATAGATTGATATTGAGATATATCAATACTGGTCAAAAGCATTACAGATTTGTTATGGTTTCGTCTAGCTTTTTATCTCTAATTATGTCAATTTTTTTTAAAAAAAATTACAACAACTAAATCAACAAAAAATCCTACTTATAGTCAAAGTCATTCCCCAAAAATTTAAACAAAATTTTGTTGAGACTATATAACTTCCATGAAAAATAAATAAAAATAGATTTAACCATTTTATTATTGGTAGAAGTAGTGCTTCGGCATAGGGGTCAACTGACCGTATTAAATTAATAAAAAAATTAACAAGGTTTTAGTGAAAGTTTTTTTTTGTCAAAAAAATATGTGGTTCAGTTGACTTGTCTCTAATTTAGCTAGGGACTAGGTGATGATTTTAATTTTCACCTAGCTCGTGTTAGAGAACTTAGACTATAGATAGAGTCTTATCGATCTAATAGTTACTTGTTGAAAAAAAAATGAGAAGTTTTAATTGACCCAGTCAAAAAATTGACCCTATTTATTTTTAATTTTTGATTAGAAACTCAATTAATTCATTCAAATAGAAAAGTAAGTGGGGTTTAATACGATTTTTGCTAGTAGTTCAGCTTTTGAGTTCTCTTCTCTACAAATAAAGATAAAGGCAATTGACTTAAAGGGAGAAGCTAATACTAAGATATCTTCGATGACTCCATAAGGTTCCTTCGGTGGGTCTCGATTATTGATTGCATGGATGAGGATCTGAGAATCCGATCTCAGTTACACGTTGTCAAATCTTCGGTTCAAATTTTCTTCTAGGGCCATCTTCACTGCTAGGCTTTCTACGAGTAGAGGGGATCCAACTTGTTTCTCCTACATCGCTAGACATGAGGAAGAATCTTATGCCCATTCTTTGAACGTACATGCTAAACCTACTTCTTCTATTATTTTATTCCAAGCAGCGTTAGTTGTTATCACTGTTGTCACCGGTAAATTGATTTGAGTTCTATGATTTTGGGTTGGTAAATTCAGATTCGGAAGTGAGAGTTGAGCCTCTTGTCATTCCTTTGCACTCACTATTGCCTTTGTAACGATTTCTTGCTCTGAAGATGATATGTTGTTGAAACACAGCTTATTTCGTGATGTCCAAATAGTCCAAAGCAATCAAGGAATTAGGGCCCTCACGTTTGAACCAATTGGAGGTAAGGTTTTGGATCTATTCCCTTGTAGAATTATGTCCCTTACATTCTGGTTTGACCTTGGTAGGCGGTCCCAAATTTGTTGTGCAAATGTACAGTGCAGGGAAAGGTGAGAATCGGATTGAAGTTGTCCACATCTCTTACACAGTCCTTACTCTACTATACCTCTTTGGAGAAGCTTTTCACCTGAGGGGATTCCGTTGTTAACTAGCTTCCAAACAATAGTTTGTACTTTTGGCGAGCATTTTACAAACCAGACTTCTGTTGACGTTTGAAGTGGTATTTTGTCTTTGATGAGTAAGTCCAGTTTCTTGTTCCCAGCCACATAATTTTGTCTGTTACACCTTGGGAGCTTAGTTTTAGGTTTAGGACCATGCTTTCATAAGATGGCATGGTTTCCCTAATTTTCTTAGCATCCCACTTTTTGGTTCCATATCTGAAGAGGTCGCACACTTTCATATCGATTTGGTTCTCCTTTCCAAGTCCCATTGGACAACATGGAAATTCCAATGAATGCCACATTCATTCTAATTTCCAGTAGACTTTCTATCTCCGATCAGGTTCTCTATATTTTCCTTGAGGAGTTTTTTACCCAAGTAGATTCCTTTCCAGCAAAGTAAGGGGTTTGGGTTTGGTTTGTAGTCTATGAGAGACTCTGATTGTCTATACTTCCCTAGCATCACTATAGTTAGGAGGTTTTCCGGTTGATTGAGAGTCTTCCAGCTCAGCTTCGTTAGCAAGGCTACGTTAAAATCTTCTATATTGTGGAAACACAAGCCTCCTGATTGTTTACAAGCCTCCTTATTATTTACTCTTAGCCATCTTCTTCCATAAAATCCAGCTCATTTTTTTTTATCTTGCTTTGAATCCCACCAGAACCTGGTAAGTAGAGATTGGATTTTCTTGCAAACAATTATTGGGAGTTTGAAGTGGGACGTGGAATATGTTTGTATTGAGGACATAACTAACTCTATCAATACCATTTTCCCTGTAGGTGACATGAACTTTGAAGACTGATCCCTCAATTTAAGAACCCTTTCTAGTAGGTTGTTGAAATATCCTTTTTTTTATCCTGAAATTTTCTAGTGGACCTAAATATTTCCCTAGACCATTTGTGTTTTGGATTCCCAGCTCATCTTTTACCCTTTCTTTTTCAATTTCTTCTCTTCTCCTTGAGAGAAAAATACCTGATTTTTCCTTGTTCATTATTTGTCGAGAGACAAATTCATACTTTGTTAGTATTTCTTTGAGGGACGAGTCATTGTTCGAGTATGTTTTGCAAAAACACATGGTGTCGTCGGCAAATAGCCGGTGGTTCAAACATGGGCTTTTTGATGCCACTTTGAAACCTATAAGAGATCCCTCTGAACTTGTATTTTCACATAGGCCTGAAAGCATCATTCTACAGAAGATAAAAAGATAGGGAGATAGCGGATCTCCTTGTCTTAATCCTTCATGCGGGACAACTTTCCCTTTTGTTGAACCACTGATTAGAAAGGTGTAGGTCATTTATATAATAAGATTTCATTTTTATTTTATAATCAGTAAGAGATAGATTAAACTTATTTTTATCTATAATTAAATTTTGTTTTGGGATTGAAATAAAGATTTCTTGACACAGATAAAAAAATGTTTTAAAATATATTTTTATTTTATTTTTAATATATAATTACGAAAAAGAATTTATAGTTGGATTTGACATATGGTAGAATCCTTTTAATTAGTAACCTTTCGAAACCGTACTTTATCTAATCAGATAAAATCATATGCAATTCATTCCAAAAATTGAAAATTATTTTAACTCTTTACATGTTTGTGTATTGTTTTCCCCGCGTTGACCTTTTTAGGCTTTCATGTAATGGGCTATGAATTCTCTCTTTAGCCTCCAAAGAAGCTTATTCATGCTTTTCTGCCTCTTTGTTCTTGAGAAACACTAGAAACTCTCATTTTATAGAAACAGGTTCCATTATAAACCTGGTATATTTCTACTTCCACTTGTAAATACACTCTTTTGTTGATTAATAAATTTAACATTTCAAAAAAAAACACTAGAAACTCTTTTTAGCTTTGTATGAAGATTTCTTATGGTTTAATAAGTATTTCAGTTTAATTTTTTTTGCATTCTTTTTTTTTTGCTCTTTAAGATTTATGCACTTGTTTTAAATTCCGAATTTGTGTTCTTGGTGACAAAATCTAGGTAGAAAACTAGGGTTCTTGAAGATGGGCTAGGTTAGTGTAGATCTAGGGTTTTCCAAGCTTGCTTAAGGTTGTTTATACTTAGATCTCCTCAGTTTTGGTGTGTTTAATGCTTGTTTCAAGCTGATAATTGAAATCTGATGTTTTCATTCCGCACAGACAAGGTGTTTGTGAAAATGCTTGAATGAGCAAGAACTTGAGATAATCATTTCAATGTTAAGAGATTGATTGTTTAGGGTGTTTATTGGATAGAATAGGTTGTTTCTTAATTTCAACCAAGTGTAGATCGCTAATGAAAGTTAGGTCCGATTGAATTTGGGTTGTGTTCAATATTCATGAGAATGATGTTGATTGCTTGATTGCTTGAATATATTGCCTAGAGATCATTCTTATTAGGTTATTAAGTAAGTTCTAGAATCCCTAGCTAAGCATTAATCAATGATCCTCGGTCCTCAAGACCCCATCTATTGCATATTGTTATGTTTGTATTTCATACTTTGTTTTTTATCCATTGCTCTGTTTTCCTTGCTCTGTTTTGTTTGGTCTTTCATTTGCATTTTAATTCTTTGTTTTAGGTTGTTAGATAATCATCTTACCTACTTGGCTTGAATTAGAGTAGTCTATCATATTTTGATTGCTAGCATCACACTCATTTGGATTGACACCTATTATACTAATCGATACTCTAGTATAATAGGATTTGAAATTTAATGGAAAATCTTGTTATCAAATTGGTGTCATTGCCAAACTGAGTTTTGCTTGCTACAATTAGGATTTTAGACTTTCTGATCTCAAGTTCTTTTCCCTTTTATGTTGCTTTTTGGCTTGATGGTGCTTTCTCTGTTTCAGGTATATATTAGCTCACCTTGCCTCTCAGGATCTGTTTGCGGAGAAGATTCTGCCTTTCGATCCTATCACCGCATAAAAAGTGGTGCTCAAGTCAAGTTTAGTGACTATAAACAAGTTCACTTGGGAGGAAATCACATGCATATCCTTGTACATAATTGCTTATAGTTTTTCTTTGCTTCTTTTATGTCATCTTGTGTCTTAGGTCATGGGGAAGAGTCTGAAATATTAGGAGAGTTGTATAGAGCTAGTTATGGGAACAATACAGTGAACTTGACATCAAACCTTGATCAATCAAGTTTGAGTTCTGCTTCTACTGTTCAATCTTGGACAACTCGCCATCACAACTTGATCAACCAATATCGAGTTCTGCTTCAGCTGATCACTCTTGGATAACTTGAGCATACAACTCGACCAACCATAGGTTGAGTTGTTGACAAACGCTCCCATAGGGCTCTTCTTTGGCTTCTAACAGGTACCACTTCACTCCTTTCACTGTAAATACCATTGCATCTATTATTTTGTTTTGTTGATGGTCTAGGATTCACCTTCAAGTTTTTATGCACACAAGGGACTGTGTGATTTAAGTTTGTGGGAGGGTCCTAGAGAAGATTTTCTATGTTCTTAGTTTCAATTTTTATGCATTTTAGTGCATGGATTGCATAGCATCTAAGGCATAGAAAACCCATAAAAATTAAGAAACTTTTTCAAAAATCCATAAAAAGAGTGTCATGTAGTTGCATGCATTTAGGATTCATGCATCTGCACTTGTGTTTTGGAAACAAACCATAACTCAAAGGTGGCGATAGAGACAGAGGGTGGTGAGGGTGGTGAGGAGAGGTTTAAGTACCTATTCTTTGTGCTAAATGCGGTAATTGAAGGGTTTTCTTATCTAAGGAAAGTCATAGTGATAGATGGTACGCATCTGCGTGGACGGTACAAAGGGTGTCTTGTAGCTGCAAGTGGGAAAGATGTCAATTACCAAAATTTCCCAATCACTTTTCGGATAGTAAACAGCGATAATGAGCAGACGCAGACGTTGTTTATGAGTAAATTTTAGAAAATAGTGCCTGATGGCCAAACCATGGTGATTGTCTCAGACAGACACGCATTGATATACGCAAGCATTCAGAAGGTTAGTGGGTACATACGTAAATAGCTGTTTCGTAGGGGTGTAGAGGGTATGTATCTTGGTAAAGTGCTGACACATATGTAACTGATATGTTGGCAGGTGTACCCACACTTGCATCATGGGGCATGTATTGTGAACCTGACATGAAAATTAATGGCAAAATACAAAGACAAGGAGTTGTGTCCTTTGGTGGCAGCTGTAGCAAGGGTGTACCGTCGCCAAAAAAATTGTTAAGATGAGGGATAGGAACAAAGCATGTCATGAGGAGCTATTAGATATAAGTGTTGGGCACAGGGCGAGAGCATATTTTCACGGGGACCGGTACATTGTTATGACTAGCAATATAGCAGAGACAAAATCTTATCAGTTGAAAGAGATTACCTGGTAATATCTATTTTAGAGGGCATTCATGCTACTATGTTAACATGGTTTGATGTAAGAAGGGATGCAGCTGAGGTAGAGCTAACAAAGCTGCCGCCCAAAATTCAGAAAAATTGTTAGATAGTTACGAGAAGATAACATGATTCAAAGTAAACAAAATAGGGAAAATGTTGTATGAATTTGAAGAACCGACAGGTTTTGACTAGGTTGTACATCTAATTGAAAAGACCTGCACCTGCAGAAATTCCAAACGTTGAGTATTCCTTGCAGACACGCAATAGGTGCGGCGATTCATGCTTGCAAAAGTGTTGAAAATTTAGTTGGGATTATCACACCATAATATATTTCAAAATGATATACCTAGAAATAATCATGCCAATTAGATTCTCTATTGTTGTTCTTGTTTCTATTATTAACCATGATATAGCTTTCATACTTTTATAATAATTGGTAGATTCTTGTTTATAATATTGCATCCTCTATTCAATAATTTTAGAAACTATAAACATCAACTATTAATAATAATAAAAAACATAATTTTATGTTTCTTGGGATAGTTTAGTTGTTTAATGGGACAATATTAAGACCATATGTTTACTTGGATTTAGATCTTAACAACTTTAATTTGATTATTTTTAGGTTTATAAGGTGGAAGCAATTAAAAGAAAATGTTTTGGTTTACGGAATCCTCTATGTTTTAATGGTTTTTCTTTTTTTAGTGATAGTTTAGTTCGAGAGTAAAAAAAGAGTTGTAGACTGTGAACTTTAATATCGAAGAAATGGCAAAATGACGTTAGTATTCAAGAATTTGTTTTTAAAATTATAATTTTAATTTACATTTTTTGATCAAAACACTTTTTGATAAAATACTTTTTACCAAAACTTTTTTTGACTATGTTACGACATGTTTTGATAAAATAAGTTTTTACCAAAAATATATTTGACAATGTTTCGATGAAAATAATTTTGACCAAATTAGTTTTGATCACTCGTATTGGTCAAAGTATTTTGATCATTTTTTGACCAAAGGTTTTTGAACCACTAAGTAATGGTAAAAAAAATTAATATTTTCTAGTAGTGTTAAATGAATTTGAGTGACAAAAACATAAAAAAAAAGAAAAGAAAAATGTAATTAGAATCTTTTAATAGATTTGCATGTGATTTTCTGTATATGGAATATATAAAAATGACTTATGAAAGATAGAAACATCTATCTTTATATAGTACTAGTTGGTGACCCGTCTCTCATGCGGGATTTATATCATTGCAAATTAAGTTATAAATATATAAGAAAATCGATGTTATATGATAGATATATAGATAACAAACGTTTGTTTTTGGAAAATTTTTAGTTTAACTTTATATAAAATAGAAGCTAATATTTAGAAAAACATGTCGTATTTGAGTTGTTCATTGTATGTTTATTGTGGAAATTATTATACATTTTCATCAAGTAGTAACATGCCAATTTCCATGAGTTCTCTACCTTTTTGACATAGGGGTTTCCCAAAAGCCTTGCAACGGTATATTGAAAAGTCCGACCAACTTTCAGTTTCGATACAGTGATGTGAAGTTTCCATTTTGTTTAATTTGGTGGGGATTTTAGAGAGTTAATATGTAATGAGTGACAATGATTCCAAATGATATATTAAAAGAAGAGTAGAGAGAAGTTACATTAGTGGAGAGTTAAGATAATGTACTGGAGAATAAAGACAATGTAGTGGATCAAATTCGTCAATACTCTTAGTAATTTATTTATGTTTCCAATAGGTATAAATTTATTCTCTTGCTTGGGTATATAAGGAGACAAAAGTGTGCATCAAATAAATTAGTAAGAGTCATTACATTAATAACATATACATATAAGTTTAGAGTTAATTTGCTTGTTTTTAGTGTATGATATGTATTTTGTCTTCTTTCATTTGTAGATTAGTTTCTAATTATTTGTGCATATATAAAATGTGTTGTCTTATTTCATTTTTGGATTTTTTTTAACGATTGCATACTTTTAATTTTAATCATATAATATTGTTATATAATATGTATGTTGTCGTATTTCATTTGTGATTTGTTATTTTATTTTATTTTTTCATTTGTAGATTAGTTTATGTATTTCCAAAATTTTATATTAATTGTACGTTATTTTAATTTCAGTCATATAATATTATTATGTAATATACGTTTTGTCTTTTTTCATCACTATATTATTTTTTATTATTTTAAACTTATGTTTCTCTGTGTTTTTTTTGTATGGCTGAAGTGAATTTTTATTAGTGTTTTCAGTTAAGAATAATTTTAATTTCGATCATATAATATTGTTATATAATATTATATAACAAAAGTTGTGATGTCGATGAAGCGGATTGATATTTTTGGATCACACAGTTTGAAGTTGAGGTTACTTTGTATGATATCAAACCCACTAATGGAGTAGAATGCTCATTCTTTCAAGAGATCTTTGAATAGAGGTAGGCGGTGAACATGAATAGATCTTTGTATGACCATAGACTGCAAGTATTGGAGTTAATATTAAACAATACATGTCGTATTTGAGTAGTTAATCTAACTTTATTCTTTGAACTGTTTAAACCTTCTCATCAAGGAGCACTATGTCGACCCTATGATTTTCTATCTTTTTTGACATTATGGGCTTCCCAAAAATACAAAAGTCTTGCAATCACATGTTGAAAAGTACGACCAACTTTCAATTTCAAGAAAAAGAGGTGAGAAATTTCTATCTTGTTTAATTTGGTGATAATTTGAGAGAGTTATATTGTAATGAGTAACTATGATAATTTTGAATTATCAAATGATCTACTTATAAGTGAAGAAGAGTGTGATGTTACATTTGTTGAGAGTTAAGACAATTTAATGAAGAGTTAAAACAATGTAGTAGAGTGGAGAGGTAAGACAGTCTGATGTAAGAGTAACAATTTATTTGTGTTTTGAATAGGTATGAGGTTATTCTCTTGTATAGGTATATGAGGAGGCAAAAATGTTGGAAAAGTAATTTACAAAAGTAATTACATGATTGAAAAATTTATTTGAACTTATGTTTTATTTTATTTTATGTTACAGACAATGTGATTCAGCTTTTATATTTGTATTCATCTTATATGAAATTTTTCAATAGAATTTCAGTCATAGAATATTGTAGTTTATATATATATATATATATATATATTTTAATGATTTGTGTTTTGAATTAGAATGTTTATTGTTTTCGTAAATGCGGTTTTAAATTAGAGATTTTCTTTGATTACATTAGATTCTAATCATACAATGTAGTAATTTAATATTGTTCTCAAATATGTTTTAATGAATAATTGGGTTATTTTGTATTTGTGGTTATAGATTTAAGATGACATAAATGATTTGTGTATATATAGATTATTTTTAATTTTTAATTTTTAATTTAAAGAGGTGATGAGGTGGAGAAGAGAGTAAGATTTAACTTTATATATATATATATATATATATATATTGTTTAAAGAGTAAGATTTAACTTTATATATATAGATTGTTTAAAAAATAAATGGCATAAAATGTAGATTTTTCAAAACATTAAAGTCATTCTTTTCATTTCCTAATCAATATATAATATACAGAGAATACACACCATTTTGGAAAAGAATCAGTAGACTATAATGTAAATAACAATTAATGACAACATATACTTATATCGTTTTAAGATGATGAACAATACATGTAAGAATTGTCTTCATTTCAATATCAGTAAATTACAGTCTATATAAAGGTCTATGAAATGAAAATCACATAATGTATTAAAGACAAGAAAACAAGAAAAAAACAGCATAAGTTTGTCTAAGACAGAAAATTAAACGATGAAATCAGAGATAGCTCTCATCTACATATTTATGCTTTCCCTCTTTGTTCTACATCACTGTATGTATAGGTTTCTTCACATATATGACAAATATCTCTTAGTTGATGTCATTTTCAATCTCAAGTAATAATGACTTTATGAGATATACATCTACCATCGACATACTCATGCTTTCTCTCTTTGCTCCTCTACATCAATGTATATATGTATGTATCAAGAATTGTATCTTTAAATGGTTGAATCGTCGTGAAAGTTGGGTTGATGTGTATTTGAAATGAATGTGTAGGTGTTGAGGTGGAGGCAAGAGAGATAAGAAGGTCGCACAAAATCTATGTACCGCCATGTTTTCATACCACTTGCCAACATTTCTTCAAAAGAGATTGTTATTGCTGTGGCACAAATCCAGATCTTTGTTTCAAAGACCGAAACATTTGCATCATCAATTGTCCTCATCCTTTCTAATAATATATACCTTTAATAAATTGTGATTTACATCAACTAAGAATGTAAATTAAAATATTAAACAATTTCATAATGGAATTGCATGTGCTAATAATATACAGAGATATATATATATATATATGTAACTCACATTTTGATTAAATTAGATTAAACAAAAATAATGAATTCTTGTTGATATAAGTTCTACATTCTCTGCAATATACTTTTTAACATTTACATAAAAATGAACAAGATAAATATTTAAACGAAAAAATGAATCGGTAAACCCTAATTGAATAATGTTTAAGGGCATTTAGGATTCTTCCCTGGTCCTCCATAGTAAAAAAAACTGCCCCAAGCCCGATTAGATCCACCTTGAATATCGTAACAATTGGGATGATCTGCAAGTACTTTAAGATTAGGAGAAGGGACCAAATTGTTATCCCAATCAACAATTTGGATATTTCTGAAATAAGAAGATTTAGTGAACCCTTCTTCAGCAAAATGTCCACTTCCCATCTGTGTCGAAGTGTGGGCCCCAAAAGGACTCGAATTGACCACTTCACCACCGTATTGAACCATACTCGCGTGCTCTTTCAAGTGTGTGAACAAGAACGATGGCCAATACCCGACTAAAATACCCGACCCGAATTCCAGCCACCAATTACCATGCTTCGGGTCCTGTAATATACACGATCGACTTATACACATTCACTATATATTTTTAATAAAATGAGTTTCGCCCGTAACATCGTTTATCCAAACAAATGTAAAGTCAGTGGCATTTACTTAGATGAACTTTAATGCACCTCAAATAAAGAATAGTGGGGTTTTATATATTTTTTTTTTCCTAAAAGAGAACTAATTAGCATGCCTTTAATTATGACCCATGTGAGGCTAGAGAAAATAAATACTAGTACTAGTACTTGAATGAGTTTTTTTTAAAAAAATCTCATGAGCCATGCGACTAGCATTGCTTTGAGAGTCGGTATGTTGAACTATTTGGGGACAAATGTATCAAAAAATGTAAAAGGAATAACTTAGACCAAAAGTAAAGAGTTGTAATAAGTGGTATCATACTCAAGTATTCTTCACTTTGTTTCTATATAAATCATAAAAAGAGGAAAAGATAACGAGCATCTTCTAATTAAAGCTCATGCAATTGATTTCTTTTTCTTTTTTTTTTAATGTCTATCGAATATTCAAAAATTGCTATTTCAGTTCAGAAACCAATAAATCAGTTAAATATATATATATATATGAATATTACCTTCCATATAAGAAGAGTAATATCAAATTGTCCACCTTTGAATGAAGAGGAAGGAGAGATTGCAGCTCCAATCGCAATTTCACTGTTGGTTTGGACAAAACCCGAACACAACAGATTGTAGCAACCAGTGGCTTGATATGCATCGTTCTGTCTCCAAAAACATTACAACTCATTAAGTATTAAACTCTCTCTCTATATATATATATATTCATATATAAATAGAAGAAAAATAATGAAAGGCTTAGCATTGGAATGACTCACAGTCCAGTAAGTAAAAAATCTTGGGTAATTGTCTCCATAAAGCTCTGGACTCACCTAATGGCAGACAATTAATTATCCACGATTAGAAGTTGATTATATAACATTATAATTAAGCTAATGGTGTATTATAAAAAAAAAACAGAAATACCTGCCAACCAGCTTCAATGGTGTTGAGATCATTACCGAAGGAACCAGAGATAATCCAAATCTGAGATAAACTAAATTCGTATTGGTTCTGAACTTGTGGAGCCCAAACATTGATGCTTGCTTTTGCTCCAAAGTATTTCTCTCCGCTCACGTATCCCACCGCGTGCTATTTTCAGTTGTAATTTACACTATTATTTTATTATCATCCCTTATAATATAGTTGAACACAGAGAGAGTATAAATTAAATCAAATATTCAAGTTATTACTGCCAATACTGAAAAATGAAATGGGAGAATTGCACCACAGTTTTATCTACGTGAGAGATTGCGTTTTTTTTTTTTTTTAATTTCCATATCTATATAAGTAAGGATTTTATATCATAGTTATCGAAATGTATTATAATTAGGAAATATTAGAATTTGCTGACATAATGTTTTAATAATTAATCAAAAGAACTTTTTTGTTGTATATACAACACAGTAATCTCTCCTTTTTTTATTTCTTGTTTTTTATTTTTACCGACAAGCTTCTCTATCTTTTTCATATTTTTTTCCCTACACTTCTCAAAAGAGAAAATCATAAATACTAAATAAGAAAGTGAAAACACTTGCCAGTTTTGTTGACCACTTTTTTTTTTGTTTCTTCTTGTCCGGAGATAGTAAGAAAATAATTTTCAAAATCTTATATTTCAATACCAAGAATTCGAATTTGAATTTTCCTAACAATCGGAACGAGATATGTATCTCTTTAGAATGAGCTTATTTGTATAGCTGGACCAAAGATCTATTATCTTCTTTTTTTAGACAAAGGACCAAAGTTGTACCTAAATTTCAACAAAGTTATAGTATTTGTTTTTGTATTTCAAAATAAACTAATTATATGACTAATAATATTGTCTGATTTTTAAACTTTTAAGTGATAAAATATTTATAAGTACATGAAAAAGAAGAAGAAGAAGAAGAAGAAGAAGAAGAAGAAGGAAGAAAATCTTACTTCATGGCCATTGCTGCTGGTGTCTCTTCTGTAATGTCTGAGTTTCTTGCCAAAGTTAGAAACAACAGAGTCAGTTCTGAGAATGTCTTCTTGTTTTGTTCTTCTGATAGGGACTGTTCCTTGAGGACATGTCTCCCCCTCCATCCTCCATAATTGGAAGCTCTTTGGTTTTAATCTTCTCCTGTTATTATGCCCTCTTGGCCTCTCAGGGGGATCCTTCAATGATTAAGCTCACAGATTAATAAGTTTATCTAATAAAATAGGTCATTTAGGTTTCAACATTCATGTATGTGTACCAGTGGCTTCTGTCCTCTTAATCCGGGATGATCAAATGCTGGTTGGTGATGTGATAAAACACAGTCTATGATGTCGCCATCAGGGCTCTGCAACAATACATAGGGGGGCCATAAATCAGAGAAGAGAGGAAAGAATGTCCGGAAATGTGATGACAAAAATTCACAACAACAACAACAAGATTGAATCCAAAACAGAGCATAAACAGGATAAGAAGAATTATTAGAGATGAAACAGGGAAAGGAAAATGAGAGATAATTGGGGGGGGGGGNNNNGGGGGGGGGGAAGAAAAACATCGAGTTTTCGAAACAGAGTAAGAAAGAGTGTGTTTCTGTCAGAGGCAGGGGAGATAGAAGAAGATTATTGATCTGAAACAGAGAGCTTTTGATGAGTAGAATAAATCTGACTTACATGAATTGTCTTGACGGAAGGTTTATTGATCTTCCGGAGATATTGATTAATGGCTTTAAGCATATTAAGCTCCTCGAGTGGCCGGAGAGTTTGGTTTCTAGGGGAGGAGAGGTTTCCGGATAAAACAGAAGAAAAAGAAGACAAGAGAAGAAGAAAGAGGAAGAGAACGTTGGAGAAACAAGGACGAAACAAAAGAATCATATCAAAGAAGAAGCTTCTACTTCTACTTCTACTTCTACTTCTTCGTCTTCCTCGTCTTCTTTCTCTTGTTCTCAACTCTGTTTCGGTTTGTCTCATTGTATTGCATCGATCGAAACGACGGCATTTATGGCCGTTTCTGGGTTTCCTCAACACGAACACACCTCCCATTAAACCCCTAAACGTTTTCTTACTAATATAAAAATATGAGAGTGCCCAAAAGAAGACAAAACCGTTTCGATTTTATAATTTTCTCAAGCTCTCATCATTTCCAAAGACATTGAAGTTAAATCTCTTCATCTGAAACCCAAATAGAACACTCTTCTTGTCTTCTTGGGTCTTATGTCAACAAAGAGAGAGAGAGAGAGAGGGAGCAGAGAGAAAGAGTATTAAAAGAGGTTTATGGAATTCTGGTGTCTTAAAGTAATAGACTAAAGTGTGTGTGTGTTTTGTGTTGCTGATTTAAGAACTTGGGTAGTGATGAAATCATTCATACCTTTGTTTCTTTGTTTTCGTTCATCTTCAAAAAAAAAAAAAAAANTAAAAAAAAAAAAAAAAAAAAAAAAAGACAAAATCATAAAAGCCCACTGACATAAAGTGACAAAGCAAAATCTAACTACATTACTCTTTTTTAAGTCCATGGCTTAAGCTAGCAAATAATATTATTTAAAACAGAGGATAAAATGTATAATGTCTAATTTGTTTATGTGTTCATTCATGAGAGAAGGTAGGTAGCGAAAACAAATTAGTATTTAGAACAGAAGATAACAAATTATTAAGTCTAATTTATTTATGTCTTCGTTAATGAGAGAACTTACAAATCGTAATCATTTTTTACATTTCTTTTATCCACAAAACTCAATTCATAATTATTCAATTCCACATTTCAAACCCCTAACACTATCTAGTAGGGCAAACACAAATTGTAACAATTTATTTCCTCTAAAAAGCTTGTTAAAATTAAGTATTTTCCTGTTATATATAAATATATAATTGACTATGTAATTAAAACTACACAGAAATCAGGTAAACTAAAAAGTTTGTTTTTATAGAAATTTTAAAAAACACAAAATGCAGAAAGGAAGAGGAAAAGAAAGTAATACTAAGAGCATCTCCAATGGTGCTTCAAATCTCTCTTCAAACTTCATATTTG
>OVBA01000983.1:0-51471 GCA_900406435.1 Lepidium aucheri | reverse complement strand
TGATCTTTCGACATCAATCCTTTTCACCGTTCCTAGTTGTTCTCCAATAGCATGATAAACCATCTCTGCAGCATATTCCATTGGAACATTTGATACTATAGCCCATAGTATCAGAGTTGACGGATAATCCTCTGGTGCTCTTGGTATCCAACGTTCAAGAGTGATCATCCACCCGTCGAAGTGTGTTAGACCAAGCCTTAACACATCTTCAAGATCCTTGATGTCATTGAATGTGAATTGGAATTTTCCGAACCCCAAGTTGCTACCAACAACCTTTTCTTCCAACCTCCAGATTCTTGGAACCTCAGAATAAGAGCACCAATGTCCTGCTTCGATGGGTTCAAACACCTCCCAAGCAGTACCTTATTGCACTTTGCAATCAGCGCCGCGTTATCAAATCTCGGGATCTTGATCTTTGGGATTAGAGCTGAGGATGAGCCGGAACCTTGTTGCTTCTTAATTGAGAGCTGAGCCATTTCTAAGCTGTGAACAAAATTGTTCTTTGTGAGTTCACCGAATTTCCAGTATGAACTCTTGTAACACATATGTATGTTATAGATATACTGCTTTAATATAGTTAATAAGGAAAGCTGACAATTAGAGATGTTTGACAATCTGAGATCCTCTGTCAAAATAACATTAACTTGATATACTTCCCTTAACTTGATGAGAATTCCCGTGACAAGATCCTGATCATTCTCTTGGTTGTATTCTTTTCTTATTTTGTTCCTGTCAGTATCAGTAAAAAACCCCTGATTGAGAAAATTTAAAACCTGATTTTTACACCAATATTCTGTATTCAAACATGGTAAGTAACGTATTTGATCATGCTGTAATTTCAATTCTATGGGAACCTTAGTACGGTTTAAAATTTTTTCCAATCTTGATGAAATTCCTCTGTCTAGATTATCATGATAGGCCCTGATGAAGTTAATTGCCTAATCTGTAATTCCCCTTCAGCTTTCACAATTGTTATCCAACCAAATCTACAGACTAGGCCTGAGATCCTGTTACTTATCGTTCCAAAGTGGCGAAATGTCCACGTTGAGAGAGATGGGACGAAGAACTTATCTTGCAAGCCTAAGCAAAATTCTCCTTGTGATTCTCCTCCAGACCAATAATAGTTCTTCTCCCCAAGATACAAGGATCTCCATCGTTGACCATTCGAACTATTTCTTTCCCATGAAACCTCCATCAACAGAATTAAAACCATAGAGTTATTAGATTTGTCTGTTCTTGATATTATTTGAAGTTTTGAGCAAATGAATAGCCTAACTGATCTATCTTGTTCCTGAAAGAGAGAAGACGAATCTGAATTCGCTTGGAAATTAAACTTGCACTTGAAAAATTGGATTTGAAATTCTGTATCTTGATGAGGAAATAGATCGATTCTGGATTCGTTCTTCCCACTTGATAACTTGCTAGAAGAATTATTCCGTTCGCGATTTGTTCGTACCTTTCTCCATATGGTCCCTGTTGCTTTGACTTGTTCATTCATGCATTTACAAATTATGTTTGAATCTGAAACATCATTTGACAAACTTGAATTTTCTGGTGATCGATCCTCCTTTGAGTCAGGCGGATCCTCCTTTGAGTCAGGCGGATCCTCCTTTCGTCTCGATCTCTCTTTTTCTTTCATTACAGAAAATTATTGATTCTTTATTTATGAGAAACATTAAATTGATAAATGTATTTAAGGTATTTAATTAATGTACTTAAAAAACAAATGTATTGTATAATTATTTTCTACATTAATATCCGAAAATTTCAAAATTTATTGTTTAAAACATTTTTTTAACAATTTATTCTAATTTAGGAATATAATTCTAATTTATCATTATTGCTATATTTAATTTGTTGTTATTTTCAATATACTTAACGATATGTTGTCAAAAAGGGAAAGTTGATTATATATTATGTTGTATCATGGTGATTAAGAATGTTAATTTTTTGTCGATTTCCATTTAATTTGATTGTTTTAGACTGAAATTGTTAATTTAATTTTCAGAACTTTCATGTTGTGCGATCAGGTTTTACATCAAGATCTTGAGTGTCGATGATCCCAGTGGTGGTGGCGGAAGATCAGTATCTTTCCGAGTCTCTTGTTGGTTCTCTTCCTAAGTTCGAATTGAATTTAGGATTGATCCATTCGTTAAACCAACGTGCTCCTGAGGGAGAGGTTCCCTCTTTTTCGATGACCTGATGGTGATTTCTCCTTCAACCATCTTCCTATTTCTTAGAGTTTTCTCTTGCTTTTGTGAAGATGTCCTTTGATATCTTCCCCACAGACGGTGCTAATTGTTGGAACCGGTCTTAGCACAATCAGATACTAAAACGGTGGTTCCTGTTTAAAAGAGTGGAGGAGAATGGGCAAAGACACTTCTAAATTGGATTGGGAGCAAGAGCTAGTTAGCTAAGAGCAAGAAGAGATGATTGCCGAATTGATGTTCTTATTAGACTTTGTATGCCAAAAAACTGATCCTTTTTCAAAGGATTGTGTCTCTATTTATAGTTTATAGAGGCGGTTACATGTGTAGAAAATGAAGGAAGATTTACAAATCTTGTTGATAAGACAAAATATGTTAAGATTCATGCTAGATTTGTGGAAATTTTCCATGTTGGAACAGGAAAACTTCCATTTAGCGTTTGCTGATGTGTTATCCGACTTCTCTTCAGGTTCGTGGAACCTTCCGAGATGAGACATTTTGCTGAATCGAATATTTTATCCGAATTGAATATTTAGTGCTTGCAACCAAGTTATTCTTTTATATTCAGCCCGTTGTTTTAAGTGGACCAAAGTAAAACATCCATCGTAAATGATCGTTTGCTAGGGAATTGAGGTAATTTTTTTCCTTGCAAAACATGTTTTCATGTAGTGAACATACTAACATGCATGTTTTTAAATTTAACAAACAAAATTACATTAAGTAACAAAAAAATTATACTAAATTTAATATATATAAAGTTTGGTAGCGGCAGCAGCCCCCACTTAGATTTGCCCATGGTTGGGGGAGTCATAAACCTAGATACGACTGTAGGGAGTTCTAATCCCCAAACTTTGGTTTTCTTCTAAAATGAGCTCATAATTTAGATCCACATTAAGTAGATCTCATTCCACCTCTTTTTCTTCTAAATCTGAAAGAAAGTCAAGTAGAAAGTCTAAAAAGTAATTATTAGTCATGAAACAACAATAAAATTAAACCTCTATAAATTAATAATGTCGGGATTAAACTAAAACTCTGAATTTTTTTTATTAATTTATCGATATACGGATTAAATCACAAGTTCAATTTGGAACTGTAAAATTATATTATTTTATAGAGGTTATTAATGAATCGAATATTAATTTAAAGAAATTATACTGTACATGAATTTCAAAGTTTAATTGACAACTGAAAAATCTCAAAGCTCATAAGGATCAAATATATCGAATATCTGAAATGAACTTTTAAAGAACAAAATTCTCAATTAAAACAAAAGAAAGAGATATACTATATACAACTTACAAAAACTTTTGAAACAGTACATTTGTTTTCCAAATATGCTTTGCAAAGACGCAGGGATTGAACTTTAAATACTCACATATTGTTTTACTCCAAGCTGGTATTAAACCTCTTTCAAAAGAATGATTAAATAGTTCAATTCTTGTTATCCTATATAAGAGATATAGAAGATATAAGATTCAAAAGATTTGAGGATTTTTTTGTTAAGTTCTATTGAATCGAGTCTATATATGCTCTTCTCTTTTGATTGGTACAAAACTTCATTGTTTCTCTAAATGAGAGAATAATTTTAAAATATCTAATTTTACAAGTTAGAAATCACAATTATGAGATTACTGAAGGATCTATACCACTTGCGTTCTAATATTTTTTTTTTTGAAACACGCGTTCTAATATTTATATAGAGTTCATTACAAAGCAATGACTACTGTTTTTCTTCGTTAGTAAAAATTTCAAGTAAAAAGGGTGAAATCTTATCACTTTAAATATACTTTTCGAAAGTCAACTATGTTATTCCAAAATCTATAAAGTGGAAAGATGTAAATCTTCCAAATGAATAGATCTTAGAAAGAGTTGTGCAACCAAAATCATTAAAATACGTAGAACCACGAGAACCCAATACATGTTTAAAACATATTGAACAATTTCATAATGGAAAAATAAAACTTTCTTTCATAAGAAATAATAATCAATGTAGCACATAAGATTCGTTAGGTGAATTTTCTTCTTCTTCTCTACATGATACAATTGATTTAGGAAGAGTCTCCCAACTAGGAAGAGATTTTGTGAAGCCTTGAAAAATGTCCAGAATTTCAACCAAGATCTTCAACTTATGATAGTCCGAACTCTATTTTAAGAATTGCATAACCCTTAAACAAAAAAAAACGCTACTTTAAGAAATATTGATTTTAGAAGCAAACTCCCAAAACCTCAATACAAAGCTGAAGGGGGTGATTGAGAATGTCTGTAGGTGCTTTAGAAAGCCAATAAATAAATAAAAGCACTAAGATTTTTCCAATCATGTTCTAGATTAAATTTTGGCTTTCCTTGGTTTACAAATCAAATTCTTAAATATGGAAAGTTTTTTGGCTGTAGAAAGCTAAAAGTTTACAACTCAAAACTATAGGCTTTAAGAATTTAAAATCAATTTATTATCTTTTAATACACGTAACTTAGAAAGGCATTTGTAGCCGAAGTAATGTATAAACATAAACATAAATTCGACTTAAGTTTAGTAGGCAGCGTGTATTAATATCAATTAGTAAACGTAGATCAAATTTTCTTATGTCAAAAACTTAGGTTTATTATGTATTAAATTTTGGAAAAGGACGAAAAACTTATATTTATTATTTATTACTTTATTTAAAACATTATATAAAAAATTTAATATCTATAATTACTATTTTTATATATTTGTTATTTTATTTAAAAGACTATATACTTATTATAAATTTTTATATTTGTCATTTTATTATTTCATTTAAAATATTATATATCTATTAAGAATTTACAACATATATACAATTATCACTTCTATATATTTATTATTTTATTTAAAATATTATATTTCTATTATAAATCTACAATATATCTACAATATATTTCTTTAAAAATTTACCAATCAAACTTTTATTTTTAAAACTCAAAGCCATAAGTCGTATTGTTCTTAGTTTAGTGGTTAGCATGATCCAGCTAATGACGTGACATTCGATTCCTACTCGTCACAGTATGATAGCTTAAAAAAAAATTTTAGGGTGGACTTCAGATTATGGATCGGAGCTTGTCGATCTAATTGTTGACAAAAAAACTCAAAGCTATAATTCTACAATCGAACCAATCAGCTTCGAAAAGAGTTTACCATACTACAAAATAAGAGCTGAGTAGTCCAACTTTTTTGGCTAATACTGATAATATGTTAAATGATTAAATATTTTCAAAAAGGTTTTTGAATTAATAATGAATTCTTATAGAATGATTTTTATTCCAAAATAACGAAATACGATTTTATTTCTTTACAAAAAAAATTTTAAAAAAAAGAAAAAAAGAAAGAAAAGAGATTCAAGAGCAATTCTATAAATACCTCAAAGAACATGAAGTGCGATTTTTGTTTTTCAAACTGGTTTGCGGAATATGTTTTTCAGGATAAAATAATTTTTTTTTTGAAATCAATTTATCTGATTACGACTCGCAATAAATTGTCTAAGTGGAAAAAAAATTTGTTAGATCTTATTATCCACAATTCAGCTGATTAGATCGAGAAAGTTCAGAAAATAATCAAAGAAAATCTGGATCTGGTCGAGACAGAAATGGTATTGGTCGAGACATATTAGTGGATGATTACTATGGTCACAAGAGTCCCCTACTCGGATGCTTGACAATTTTAGTGGTTTTCTATATAAAAAGTATAAAACAATTATGTGAGATTCCACATTCAACCAAATTTTTAAGGTACTATTTACAACCTATAATTTAGATAGTATGAAACTAATTTAAATGTTTTTTTTAAAAGGTCTTTAATGTTTGAAAACTCATCCAAGTTGAGAAAGTAGATTACTAGACACCAATTTCACTTATTTAGAACAATCTGTTTGTAAAATCTGTTCCCATCTTGCTTTGGCGTTTGGTAGTTTGACATGCACACCATTATCTAGAACAAAGCTTCAATTTCGATTCGTTTTGAAAAGTTTGCATTTTTATTATATTTTTGGCCATCGTTTTTACTGAGTATTTTTATCAGAAATAAAGTAAAAATCCATTTTTCATTTTGGATATTTGACTGCCATCTGAATCAATATTACCGTTGAACGGTCTTGTAACTTTTGTTCGTTGTCGGTTTAGATGTTAGCATCATCAACAAATGGTCCGGCTTGACAAAATAAGGATGTGAACTTAATAATTCACTAGATAATAAGAGATACTAATTATCATTTTAATATTACTAAATTTTTGGTCAACTTTCTGATTCTAATCATAGGGGATCATTGTATTCGGTAAAGGGCGTTTACAAGGAACCAGCTCTTCGGTCGCCGGCGATTAGTTAATAACTTAAATATTTTACATAATGTATATATACAACTTTTTGTAGTACAACTTTTTGATGATTCTAGTGTTGTACTATCAACAGAAATCTCCAACTATAAAGTCAACACTGTACTATACAGACACCAACTTATATACTAATTTATAATTTTTAGGATGTATTATACTATATTTTATAATTTATATATCTATAAATATAAATACGTTCAAGTGAAAAAGAGCTCACAACACAACACAAACAAACAAGCAATAACTAAAATGGCTTCCTCTTCCAAAACCCTAAAGTCAACTCTCTTCTTCTTCTTCTTCTCTATTCTTTTCCTTTGTATCTCCTTGATCCTAGCTCACGGCGGTATAGAAGACGGTCACGAAGAAGAGAAGGCCAAAGAACCACCTCCGGCCACCGGAACAATGGTCGTAAGTCTCCGGTCAAGAAGCTTGGTGCTTGTGAAGATTTACTGTATTATAATACTCTTTGTTAGCACATTCTTAGCCGGAATTTCACCTTACTTCTACCGATGGAACGAGTCATTTCTTCTCCTCGGGACTCAATTCTCAGGCGGTGTATTCCTCGCCACAGCTTTAATACATTTTCTCGGCGACGCCAATGAGACTTTTCGAGGATTAAAACATAAAGAGTATCCTTACGCTTACATGTTAGCAGCCGCTGGATATTGCCTTACGATGCTCGCTGACGTGGCGGTTGCTTTTGTAGCGGTTGGGAAATTTAACCACCACGGCAACTCCGTCGCCGGCGTCGACGAGTCAAGGGTAAATGGTGACGTGGCAGTTAAAGAGGAAGATTGCTATAAGATAGCAAATGAAGATCATGTGCTTTTACGGACGAAAGGATTAGGTGACACAGCTTTGCTGATTTTTGCACTTTGTTTTCACTCCATCTTCGAAGGAATCGCCATTGGTCTCTCAGGTAACCATCAATGAAATCTCTTTATTACCTCTTCTCTTAATAACCATGTAGTTACTCTAACTGTAATTATTTAGATGTAGTTCATTTTTCACTTTATATTACTTTAGGTAATCTAATTATTCTATTTAGGTTTTGCTTCATCCATCTACTTAGCAGCGAATGAATTTAAGTCGCAGCTACGTACTGAGCAAATTTTTCATATAGGGCCACAAAACTTTTCAAACAACCACGATTTTGAGGATATGGCTTTAGTAAGTTCATACTTATAGTAGTCCGGACTCTTAAATTTGTGGTTATTTAAAAAAAATTTTGTGGTTATTTAGAAATTTTGCACCTAATGTTTAATGCATGTCCGAACATATATATTGTTTTTTTGTAACATTCTGTAACGAAATCTTTTGGTCAGGCACTAAAAGCGACACTTGGAGAAACCTATGGACAATATCGTTGCACAAGATTTTCGCGGCCGTAGCGATGGGAATAGCTCTCCTCAAACTAATCCCTAAACGACCATTCTTCCTCACGGCGGTCTACTCTTTCGCCTTTGGGATATCGAGTCCCATTGGTGTCGGGATTGGCATTGGCATCAATGCCACTAGCCAAGGAGCCGCTGGTGACTGGACCTTCGCAATCTCTATGGCCCTCGCTTGTGGAGTATTCCTTTACGTTGCGGCTAACCATCTTATCGCTAAAGGGTATAAGCCTCGTGAGGAGTGTTACTACGACAAGCCTATCTACAAGTTTATTGCTGTCTTCCTTGGCGTTGCTTTGCTCTCTGTTGTTATGATTTGGGATTGATTTTGGTGATCACTTATCCAATCTGTAGTTTCTTCTTTCATTTCTCTTTGTACAAGTTCTTCATGTTTTGATTAGTTTTTGCAGAATTTAATAATTCTATGCAAACCATTGTAAAAAAACTGTAAACATATGTTTTGACAATTTATATATGTGAATGTGATAAGCCACGAAGCCATATAGGCCAGGTTAATCGATCTACATCATCTATAATTATGTGTAACATCATTTTCTGCGAACCTTGTCTTATTCATTTTTTCTTTCATGTTTTTTTCTCTTTTGTTAATTAATTTATTTTTGATCGAATCACTTTTGCAATCAGAATCAAATAAATTTTTTAAAGAAGTTGCAATGAATATCAGAAAAAGCTTTAGTATTTAGTTTTTATAATAAGGCTAAAACCATAGGCTACTGTATCCAACTTGTTGACCGTTATATCCCTACCGAAGACAAATCTCTCTTGACTTTGATGTATTAAAAAAATGAACATCAGGAATCTTTTTATGAACCTATAATTTTCCACGAGAAATTTAGTGAATTCTTTAGAGTAGGATAGAATTCATAAACGAAATTTTTATTTCTACGGAATCTCGATTTCTGAGTAACAGGATTAGTCGCTTCTTTGGTGGTGTTTGATTTTCGCGGATTCTACGCTGAAAGTTCCAAATATGTAAGTTTTTTCTATTTCATTCTCATGATTTCTGACTCTGAGATTTAGAAATGTTCGGTTCTAGTTTCTTCGTGGGCTATCATCATATTTCGAGGCATCTTTCGAATAATTTGAAATCCTGTTTGATTTTTCTTATTTGGGTTAGTTCAGAAACTAATGTTTTTTTTGAATAGTTAAAGTTACATGACCGAAATCGAAAAAGTCTTGTTAGAAACTTGTGATGGGAACATTACAATTGGAATTTTCTGGGTTTTTTAAATTTGATTTTTCATGTGAGTTTTTTGTTTTTAGTCTCACAGGTTATTGAGTTCTCTTATTTTGGCTAATTGGGTTGTTTTGTTTCAAATGCAATCTGGAGAGTATTTGACCTGTCTAGAAACTAGAGAGTTTCTAGAGTTTATATATAATTAGGACAGTAAAAGTAAAAGACAGTCTCATTGATTTGATGCAATGAGTTTGGTTGGAAGAGTTGGGGTTTGATTTCTCATGGTGTTTACTCTGACGCTGCACCATTTTATCCATTTGGTGGTGCTATTGATGTGATCGTTGTTCAACAAGAAGATGGTTTGTTCCGTAGCACGCCTTGGTATGTTAGGTTTGGTAAGTTCCAAGGTGTTCTTAAAGGCACTGAGCAGTTTGTGAAGATATATGTAAATGGAACCGAAGCTGATTTCCACATGTATCTTGATTTACACACAAAACATAAGTCTATGATTCATTGTGGGATGATAATTATGGCGCCACAACCAATTTTGTGATCTTAATTTGTTAAACCAGCTATCTTTCCACAAGATATTGTGATTGCAGTTAACATTTCAGAATGATTGTGCAGGAAACATTGTTTGATTGCAGCTAATATCCTTGGTATCATATAATTTCTCGTCATCTTTGTTGAGTTTTTAGTTGCACAGAACATATAGAGTAGATAATCCTGGTTTTGCCTTGTAAAATACTTTTAATAGAGTAGATAATCCAGGTTAGCTGGGGTTTCTGATTACCTTTTTTGGCATCTACCAATCTTCTGTTCAGGAGTCAACTACCTCCGAAACCCCCACAGGAGCTTCACCAGAACAGGGTTTAGCTCAAGAGCCTAGCGAGACCAAGAAAAGTACTTTTTCACTTTTTTGGTGGAAGCATTAGTTGCAATTGACTTTATATTTTGCATCTCCACAAATTTTTTGCATTTTCTTATTTAGTTTGCACCTTCGCGACCAGTGGTATTCCCACCAGGCCATCAACATCGTAAGTTCACTTCCACCATTTGGTTGCAGATAACTTCATCAATTTCCCTCAACTTGTTACACATATATCTTACTTATTTGCACATTTTTCAATCCCCTCATTACTCATTCCAGGAAGCTACTACTTATGAGGGCCCCTCTAGAGGTCTGCCAGTATCGGGCGACGTGCAGGAACCCATCCACACCGTAAGTACTTTTCACGATGTTATGCAGTTATTTCTATGATTTGCACCCACACATTTGAGTTGCATTATCTAATTTATTTTCGTAAATGATATCTCTTTAAATGATTAGAGTTTCTTACAATTTTGTAGGTCATTGTTGCATGTCAGCTTAAGCTTTCATGAAGAATATGAAGATGAGTTGACAAAATTTCTGATAATAAACGGATAACTATTATTTTATCTGATGACTATTATTTTATGCGGTAACTATTAGGAGAAATAGAAAATATTAACCGATAAATATTATTTTATCCGCTAATAATCCAATTGTTAATTAACTTATATGTATTAACGCATAACACATGAGGTAATCAAATAATGATGTATACAAACAAATCAATTAACTTAAAATAAATTACTTTCCCGACACATATTTGTTTTGCATACTAAAATACATAATAACCGAAAAACTTTTATTTGTAGTTTAACGTCCAGTCCATCATCTCACGAAACGTTTTTGTAGCCGAAGATGAAGACCTAATAACTGCATAACTGTGTAACTGACATAACTGGGCCTGAATCTGAGTTAGAATATGATTTTCAAAGATTTGTGCTTGCGCTCTTAGTGCAGAACTGGGCATGAATCTGTATTATGACGTATTGATTTTGTTTATTTCTGTTATGTGTACTTAGTTTTGAATCAGGGGTTCTCAAGCAGCAAGTTCATCAACTAGTTCTAATGATATATGCAAACAAATCACTTTAATTCAAATAAATTAATTATCCAATACAATTTTGTTTTGCATACATATAACTGTGTAGTCTTCTAATTAGTTCACAAAAATTATCGAGTTAGCAGATAAATTTTTTGTTAACGGATCTTCTTAAACAATATGTAAGTGTGTAGTCTTCTAACTTGTTAAAGCATCTATTTGGCAAAAAAATATTATATGATTGCAGTTAACATTTTTGTTAGAACATAAATTTATTCTCCCAACAAAGATAAAAAAATATTAAAATAAATAAATAATAATAAAATATTTTCTAAAAATATATAATAATATATAAAGAATAAATTTGACAAGTGGGCCAATAAAATTAGTTTTATTAACCCTCTATGTAGGCCATGTTATTTGTTAAATTACAAAAATATTATCTTAGTTTGTGAATTAGTTTTTATATTTATGATATTAAGTTAATTTACTCAATTTTTTATAACTCTTTCTGCTCTTGACTTAGAGCTTTGTTAGAGAATTGGACAATAGGAGTTTTTGTTACCTATATTTGTCGATCGTTAAAAAAGGTGAATATGTATTGAGTGTTATTGATGAAATTATCTTGTGCGAGGCATTAGATTTAACAAATGATGTTTAGATTTTAAAATAAATTGTGTTGGTTTGTGAGATAACACATATTTAAGTTGTAAAAATTTGATTGTTATTTGTTTTTTTTATCATCAAATTTTGAATGTGATTAGTTATGATTTAAATTATGATTTAAATTTGTATTTAGTGATAATTTATGTTAATTATATTTATTAATATAAATATTTCAAAACAAATACTGGTTTTGATTTCATTTTTACTAACAAATTAGATACTAAATATACATATTTCTTAAAACTTTTTTTTGTCAACTCAATAATGTTTTATGATCTTACCAAAAAGGTGTAACCGGTTACAATGTTAAAACCATTAGTAGTCTCCCTTCCATTACGGATGAGAGAATCCGTTTTATGATTCAAGAGACGGAGAATTACATGAAGCAAGAAAGATCTAAAAAGATAACAAAAACTTGTAAAGTCGTCCTGATATGTAAAAGCCAGCCACTCACTACGAGACGAGAAGATCTTCAAAACATCTGCGCAGTCAGTAGCCATCGCCACTTCTGTCTGGTGAAGCGAAAGTTGAGACTCCATAGCCCACAAGACTGCCTCGACCTCACAATGGAGGGCCGAGAGACTCGGTCAGACCCTGTGTGGCACCATACGAACTCTCTCATGAGAATCTGGGACAAAACCTATCCAAGACCAGAGCTGAGATCTGAAGCCTTCCAAGAGCCATCGACAAAACACCAGAACCCTGTGAAACCAGGATTAGTAGTAGTTGGTCTTGTCACTGATGTCCAAACTGAAGAGGAACTGAGAGATCCCAAGTGGTCCGGAATAACATTTTCCTTCCTAGCAGAGAACCAGTTTTTGGCATCTACTTCTGCCTCACAGATAGTATCCCTTGGATCAATATTTTTGTGTGAAAAACAATTTTCAGTTCGTGCTTTCCATAAGTTTCATATGATCCATGGAAGGTTATAATATATGTCATCATTAGGGATGCGCCAGAAAAGATGGTCGAGGTTAGACCAGATTGAATTTCCTGGGAACACACCCAATGACAAGGGAATATTTGAGAGGGTCCAGGTTTGAATTGCTGGTGGACATTCAAAAAGAACATGATTGATTGTCTGATATAAGTATGGCCGAGCAGCATGAACCAGAGCAAGGGGATCTTGAAGAACTTGGACCAGAGGAGCTAGAGCAATAGATTAATATACCAAATGGACCCATTACAAGATCCTAATTAAAGCTAAGAAATTACAAGAAGTCGTTGGCACATTGCTCAATCAGGCTGAAAGCAATCTTAGCCTTATAGCTTATCCAACTACATCAGTTGTGATTCAAGCTAGCTAAGGGTTGTCTAAGAGTGGTGTATACACTTGCACTCTTTTTCCCTTGGTCTAGTTTTGTCTCAAGTGGGTTTTCTAGAAAAGGTTTTTAATAAGGCAATGTTGTACACACTTATTCATCTATCCTCTTAGACAATGTTGTTCATGAACGATCAAAGGAGGAAGTTCACTTCACTTGGAGTTGGGTTGATTTTATCTAAGTTTTAAGTTAATGAATAAGTTGTATTTGACCCATTAAGTCTCTCATTTTCGTGGCCCTTTAGTACTCTAGGGTTTTCCTCCATCCTTTATATGTTCCTTGAACTTTTTTGATCAAAACCATCCAACATTTATCAAAAACTTTCCTACAAACTTGTTTGATCTGTATGGTGTGTAATATCCATACAACTTGATCCTCAACCTTGTATGTCATATCCTGGGTGAATTCAAGCCGAAGATCAAGAGCTTTTCATCACTCTTGATAGTTCAAATCGATCCACAAATTCACCAAAACGTATGTTCATCTTCTTTATCATTCCCGTTCACTCGCTGGTCAGAATTTGCTTAAACTTGGTCACGAAACTCCTCATCCAGTTTTTATTCTGCTGCCAAAATTTTAGTCCAAACCGAGTTGTTTAGAGGTTGGATTTGTTCTCCACATCTGAATCCACCTCTTCGACTTCTGGCTTTGTGTTCATCACTCTTTGGTGATCACAACCTCTTGGTTTTGCTCCTGGATGCTCTTAACCTTCAGTAGGAGTGTATTATGTGGTATCAGAGTCATGTTAAGTCAGGTTGTGTCGAAAACGTTTCATTTTCCTTATGATCATTTGCTAAAACATTTCGTATTCTAGTTGATCTTTTGCTAAAACCCTAGATCTTTTGCAGAATTGTTCTCTAGGTTGTTAAACTATTAGATCTAAGCCTAAATCTGTTAGTTCTGAATCTAATATTTTTAGATCTAAGTTTATTGGTTCAGCTGATTGTTAAAACCTTTCGAATTCCAAAAAGACTTTTCGAATTCTTAACTACTTACGAAAGAAACTAAGGTGTCTTTTGGTCTTCTAGTTGTATCTTGATATTCTGGTTGTGTGAGCACTAGAACAAGTTCTTTATAAGTTTATTAAGCTTATATTTGGACCAGATTATTTGCTTTCCTTTGATCTATTGCAGAGTCATGTCGGAGGGAGAAACGAGTACAAACAACAAACTCTTGTTGGAAGCACTCACGACTACTATGGCTAAGATGTTCAACGAGAAATTTGAGGAACCTACAAAAGAAAGAGCCCCTTCAGATCGCGAGCCAACATTTGCAGCTCCTAGAGCTTCTAATGATCTAAATGAGGCACAAATTTATTATTCTTCTTCCCAATCGAGTCAAAGAAGATCCAGACGTGTAAAGAAAGAAAGAAGTGCTTCTAAGGATAATTTGGATGGGTTTAAAGTTCTTTTACCTCCTTTACATGGTACCAATGATCCTGATGCATACTTGGATTGGGAGAAGAAGATAGAGATTGCCTTCGAATGTCAAGAATATACTGAAGCAAACAAGGTAAAAGTTGCAGCCACATAATTCTACAATTATGCATTGAGCTGGTGGGATCAGATTGTTACTTCTAGAAGGAGATTAGGGGAATATCTAGTTGATACTTGGGCTCAGCTTAAGCTCCTAATGAGGCATCGATTCGTACCAAGCCATTACCACCAAGAGTTACATTTCAAGTTGAGAAACTTGACTCAAGGTTCTAAATCTATAGAAGAGTACTATAAAGAGCTTGAGGTGTTATTGGTTAGAGCTGATATTCAAGAGGACAGAAAGGCTACAATGTCACGGTTTTTGGGAGGTCTCAACCGTGATCTAATTGATCTCCTTGAGGTACATCATTATGTTGAGCTAGAGGAGTTGCTGCACAAAGCTATCATGTTTGAAAAACAGCTCAAGAGAAAGGGAACCCATTCCAACTATGTTTCCAATAGATCAAGTTACACCAAAGACTCAAGGTTTGGCTCTCAAAAGGAACTTAAATCAAGTGTGAAAATGGAATATAAGCTAGCTGTCCACAAAGAGTATAAACCAAGTCACTCTATGGATGTTAAAGAAACAACAAAGTCTATAACTAGAGCAAGAGATCTCAAGTGTTTTAAATATCATGGAATATGCCATTATGCAAGAAATTTTCCTAATAATCGAATCATGGTGCTTAAGGCTGATGGAGAATTTGAATCTGAGGATGAAAAGGAAGAAGAAGATTTAGAAGATGAGGTTGAAGAACCAGAAAAAGGACCTCTTCTTGTTACAATGAGAGCTCTAAGTGTTATTACTAAATCTTCAGAACAAGCACAAAGGAAAAATCTTTTCCATACTCGGTGTTTGGTTAAGGAAAAGATATGCAGCATTGTCATTGATGGATGAAGCTGCACTAATGTGGCTAGTCAAATTATGGTCAATAAGCTGGGTTTGAAAGAGATACCTCATCCTAAGCCTTACAAATTGCAATGGCTGAATGAAGATAGAGAACTTAATGTGAGTAAACAAGTTAAAGTCCTTCTAGCCATTGGGAAGTATAAAGATGAGATTCTATGTGACATCCTATCCCTTGTGGCGAGCCATATATTGTTGCGCATACCATGGCAATCTGATAGACGAGTTATCCATGATGGATATACCAATCGCCATAGTTTTGAGCACAAAGGCAGAAAAATGGTTTTGGTTCATATGGATCTTCATGAAGTCTATCTTGATCAACTTACCATGAAAAGGAAACCAGAATCATCCAAAGACTCCAAGAATTCAAAGAAAAAATGAACAGAGAGTGATTCTTCTAAACTTTTAATGGTTTCAAAAGAAAACTTGCCTAGTCTAATTGAATTGAAACCGGTTGTACGAGTAGTATTCTCACTCTTTTCCAGGACTACGAGGACGTGTTTCTAGAGGACAACCCACCAGGACTACCATATATACGAGGCATTGAGCATCAAATCGATTTTGGGCCATGTTCAGATTTGCTTAATAAACCTGCTTATCGAACCAACCCAACAGAAACTAAGGAGCTTGAGAAGCGAGTAAATGAGCTCTTGGAAAAAGGATACATCCGTGAAAGCATGAGTCAATGTGTTGTACCTGTTCTATTGTTTCCCAAGAAGGATATCAGCTGGAAAATGTGTGTGGATTGTCGAGCAATCAACAATATTATGGTGAAGTACCGACATCCTATACCTAGGCTAGATGACATGCTTGATGAATTATATGGGTCTAGTGTGTTCTCTAAGGTTGATTTTAAAAGTGGCTATTATCAAATTAGGATAAAAGAAGGAGATGAGTGGAAAACTACATTTAAGACTAAGCAAGGTCTATATGAGTGGCTAGTAATGCCATTTGGACTAATCAATGCGCCTAGTACATTTATGAGACTGATGAATCATGTGCTTAGAGCTTACACATGCGTTTTTGTGGTTGTTTACTTTGATGACATTCTGATCTTTAGCAAGAACCTAGCTGAGCATGTTAATTATCTTAGACTTGTTTTGGATGTGCTTAGGAAGGAAAAACTCTATGCTAATCCAAAGAAATGCACTTTTGGAATAGATAACCTTGTCTTTTTAGGTTTTGTTGTGAGTGCAGATGGAGTTAAGGTAGATGAAGAAAAATTGAAAGCAATTAGTGAATGGCCAAGTCCTAATAACGTGAGTGAAGTGAGAAGCTTCCACGGCCTAGCTGGTTTTTATATAAGATTTGTGAAGGACTTTAGCACTCTAGCTGCAGCACTCACGGAAATCATCAAAAAGGATGTTGGGTTTAAATGGGAGCAAGCTCAAGAGGAAGCATTCGAGGATCTTAAAGAGAAGCTTACTAATGCTCCAATATTATCATTACATGGCAACATTACTTGTGGCCAAAAGAGTTTGTCATTTATACAGATCATGAGTCTCTAAAGCACCTTAAGGGACAGCAAAAGCTGAACAAGAGACACATCAAATGGGTTGAGTTTCTGGAAACTTTTTCCTATGTGATCAAGTATAAGAAATGTAAGGATAATGTAGTTGTTGATGCATTATCAAGAAGGTACACACTTCTCACTACTCTTGAAGCTAAGCTACTTGGTTTTGAACATATTAAATCTCAATACACTAGTGACCCTGATTTTGAGAAGATCTTTGCAGCCTGGGAAATTTTATAGACATGGAGGATTTCTGCTTTATAATAACCGTTTGTGTGTTCCTCATTCTTCCTTGAGAGATTTGTTCATACAGGAAGCCCACGGTGCATGTTTAATAGGTCACTTTGGAGTTGATAAAAAACTTCAAGTGATGCAAGATCATTTCTATTTGGCCAAACCTCAAAAGGGATGATGAAAGGTATTGTGTTAGATGCACAACATGTAAGTTGGCTAAGGCCAAATCCCAACCCAACGGTTTGCACACTCCTTTACCTATTCATTTGCATCCATGGGTCGATGGACTTTGTTATGGGTTTGCCTAGGACTAGAAATGGTCAAGATTTGATATTTGTGGTTGTGGATAGATTTTCTAAGATGGCACACTTTATCCCATGTAACAAATCTATTGATGTTGTTAATGTTCCTAAACTTGTCTTTAGAGAGATTGTTAGGTTGCATGAAATGCCTAAGTCTATAGTGTTCGATCGAAATGTCAAATTCCTTAGCTATTTTTGGAAAATATTGTGGTCTAAACTAGGAACTAAGTTGTTGTTTTCTACTACTTGTCATCCTCAAATTGATGGTCAAACTGAAGTAGTTAATAGGACACTCTCCACACTCCTTAGAGCATTGATAAAATGTAATCTTAAGACTTGGGAGGAATGTTTTCCCCATGTAGAATTTTCATATAATAAAGCAGTGCATTCAGCTACTAAATACTCTCCTTTCCAAATCATTTATGGTTTTAATCTAATCTCCCGTTGGATTTAATGCCTTTACCTTTGATTGAAAGAGTTAGTTTAGATAGAAAGAAGATGGCTGAAGTTGTCAAGCATATTCATGAACAAGCAAGGGTCAACATTCAAGCCAAGACCGAGAAGTATACCGGCCAAGCAAACAAAGAGCGCAAACAAGTGGTATTCAAGGAGGGTGACATGGTGTGGATACATGTAAGGAAAGAGCGGTTTCCTAACGAGAGGAAATCAAAGCTAATGCCAAGGATGGATGGACTATTTCAGATTACTAAGAAGATCAATGATAACGCCTACCAATTGGATCTTCAAGGTAAGTATTCTGTTAGTAATAGCTTCAATGTTACAGATTTGGCTCCTTATTTTGCAGAAGGTGCGGATTTGAGGACAAATCCTTCTCAAGAAAGAGGGGATGATATAAGAATGGCTGAGCAGCATGAACCGGAGCATGGAGAGCTTGAAGAACTTGGACCAGAGGAGCTAGAGCAAGCGATGGATATACCAAATGGACCCATTACAAGATCCAAAGCCAAGAAATTACAAGAAGCCGTTGGCACATTGTTCAATCACGCTGAAAACAACCTTAGCCTTATAGCTTATCCAACTACATCGTTTGTAATTCAAGCTAGCTAAGGGTTGTCTAAGAGGTGTATATACACTTGCACTCTTTTTCCCTTGGTTTAGTTTTGTCCCAAGTGGGTTTTCTAGACAAGGGTTTTAATGAGGCAATGTTGTATACACTTATTCATCTATCCTCTTAGACAACATTGCTCATGAACGATCAAAGGAGGAAGTTCACTTCACTTGGAGTTGGGCTGATTTTATCTAAGTTTTAATTTAATGAATAAGTTGTATTTGGCCCATTAAGACTCTTATTTTCGTGGCCCTTTAGTACTCTAGGGTTTTCCTCACTCTTTTATGTGTTCCTTGAACTCCTTTGATTAAAACCATCAAACATTTTATCAAAAATTTTCCTACAGACTTGTTTAATCTGTATGGTGTGTAATATCCATACAACTTGATCCTCATCCTCGTGTGTCATATACTGAGTGAGTTCAAGCCGAAGATCAAGAGCTTTTCATCACTCTTGATAGTTCAAATCGATCCACAAATTTACCAAAACTTCTGTTCATCTTCTCTATCATTCCCACTCACTCGCTGGTCAGAATTTTCTTAAACTTGGTCACGAAACTTCTCATCCAGTCTTTATTCTGCTGCCAAAATTTCAGTTCAAACCGAGTTGTTTAGAGGTTGATTTTGTTCTCCACATCTGAATCTGTCTCTTTGACTTCCAGCTTCGTATTCATCACTCTTGGGTCATCACAACCTCTTGGTTGCGCTCCTGGATGCTCCTAACCTTCAGTAGGAGTGTATTATTGTCTCATCATCCATACCACATCGACTACATTGAGCATCACAATTAATGCTCCGATGTTTCAGATTTTCTTTTAATGCCGTACATCCATATATTGCTTGCCATATAAAATATTTAATTTTGGAAAGACAATCCAATTTCCACACATGCGTTTGAAGTGCTTGGACATTTGGACCATAAATTTGAATTGGTGATAATAACTTTGTCTCTTTAGTTATGTATCTAGATTTTACTGTATATCTACAAGTTTTGGTAAAATACCAGCCTCAATAGTCCGGTATAATGCTTCGAGGAATTGAAATCCCTAAAATAATTGCAACGTACAAGGGTTCCAAAAATTAGCGTAATAAAACCTCCTTCCAAGAACGCAAATTTGAATCAAAAAATTGGTCTATAGTGAGATCAGGATATATGTTAGGTCCTATTCCCACTGCAGGCCGTGGAATAATGTCTGGAATCCATGGGTCTCTTTAGACCTTAATTGATTTGCCATCACCAATTCTCTGGATCATACCATTGCTAACTAAAGAGCGCCCCAAAGAAATACTTTGCCAACCATACGATGATGTAAGGATTGGATCCATTGGGAAATTGTTCTTATAATATCTATCCTTAATTACTTTATCCGATAATGACTCTGGGTAATCTAGTAATCTCCACATTTGTTTAGCCAAGATGGCTGTATTAAATTTCTTTAATGCCCTAAAACCTAAACCACCTTCTTGTTTACGTAAGCATAATTTCTGCCATTTCTTCCAATGAAATCCTCTAGATGATTCTGGGTTAGTCCACCAGAAGTCTGCTACCGCGACATTCAAATTCTTAATGATTATCTTTGGAAGCCTAAAGCATGACATAACATATGTTGGTAATGCTGTTAGAACGTATTTGATTCGTACTCATTTCCCTCCTTTAGAGAGAAATTTAGAAGACCCACTATTAATCTGTTTAAATACTCACAAATGAAAGCAAAAACTTTTATTTTTGCTCCTCAAATGCTCTCTGGAAGTCTCAAATAAGAACTCATTCACCCTCTCTGATTGATTAATCCCTTGGTTATTAATTTCAGGATATGAATGCCCAAATTGAATTGAAGATTTGTCAAAGTTAATGTGTTGACCAGACACTTTTTCATATTCTTGCAAGATATGAATAATATGATGAGCCTCCTCCTGATTCGCTTTATAGAAGAAAAGACTATCATCAGCAAATGAAAAATGAGAGATGGACGGACTCCCTCTGGCAATAGTAATTCCAGTGATTAATTTATCGCTCTCCGCTTTACGTAATATTGATACTAAAACTTTAGTACATAATATAAAAATATATAGGGACAAAGGATCCCCTTATCGGAGCCCTCTATTAGGGAGAATTTTCCCCCTTGGTGCACCATTTAATAAAATCGAGTATTCGACAGTTCTAATGCAATGCATAATACATCTTATCCAATTATCATGAAATCATAATTTGCAGAGGAGGCTTTCAACAAAATTTCATTCAACACGAACATAAGCTTTGCTCATGTTTGTCTTAATGGCCATGTACTTCCTTTCAATCGCTTTACTTGTGCGCAGGCCATGAAACATTTCTTGGGTAATCAGAATATTATCAGAAATCAACCTGCCTGAGATAAATGCCGATTGTGTTTGTGAAACTAATTTGGAAGAACTTTCTTTAATCTAAGACACAAAACCTTCAAAATGAGTTTGTATCCGACATTACATAGACTAATGAGTCTAAACTCTGTTATTCTAGATGGCCTTGAGACTATCGGGATAAGACATAAATTTGTCTCATTTAGTTCTCTTTTGAAAAATCCCATTCTCAGAAAATTATTTACTAAGTGAATAAGATCCATCTTGACTACCTCCCAAGAGTTTTGGAAAAATAAGGCAGTCATACCATTCGATCCTGGTTTTTTACCAGGATCCATCATAAATAATGCTTTTTCAATTTCTTCTGTTGTTTCTCAAATAAGAAAATTATTATCAGCCTCAGTAATCATTTTACTAATTTCTGTTATCACATCACTGGTAAAATCATCCCCTTTTGATAAGAATAGCTTTGTAAAGTATCTCTCTGCTTCCTCAATAATTTCTGACTCTTAAAACTTATTCATATCGATAAAGAAAACTAAATATCAAACAAAAATAAAAGTGGGTACCTTAAAAAATCCAGAATCTGCTAAATTTCATTTGGATAGTCTTAATAAAGTTTAGACTCTTATTAGGTTTTCTGATTTCAATTTTTTTGGACAATACAGTAAGACTAGGTTTTTCTACCCACGACAATGTTTCTATATACATATATAATAGTCACTATATGACGTCTCGTGCTATGCACATAATTATTTGTTCAGCAAAATAAATATACATTTATAATTATTTATATTTTTCTATATTATTTATATATGTGATATTTTTGCCTTGTATATATAATTTATTATTTTATATATTCTTAATATACTAAAAATCATTTATAATGATGATTCGTGTTATGCACAAATTATATATTTTGGATCCATGTTTGTTAATGTTTTGATGCATTATATAATATGTTTGACTCGTATTCATTCTGGTTGTTAACACATGGTTATTTAGGTTTTAGATTTGTGTGTGTTCATTTATGTATATCAGTGTTCATTTAAGTTCTTAGAGACATGTTTATTTAAGTTTTTAGACCGTGTTCATTTAGCTTTTAAATTTAAGGTTTATTCATTTGTTGTAAAGTTATATTTTTAGTAAACATGAAATAATAAAATCTAAAACACTCAAAATTCTAAAGGAGATAAGTATATCTATTGTTATATTTTGACATGAATATGGAAAGGATTTAAGCAATATTGTTATTTAGGTTTTTTGACTCAAATTTATTTATGTTCTTAGATTCATATTCATTTAGGTTTTTAGAGTCATTGTTCATTTAGACTTTTATATTCATGTTCATTAAAATCTTTAGATTCGTGTTTATTTAGGTTGTTAGTTAGAACCGTGTTCATAATTGATTTTTAAAGTAGCTTAAATCAGTTTTATATATTTTTGATTAAAAATATTTATTTAAGAAATGCAATAATAATGTTAACATTGATTATTAAGGACTTTTTCTATTTCATAAATTTAAATTCTTTTATTGATGGAGATAAATATTAATAAGATATTTGAAATGAATATGACATGAATTCAATTTATGATTGTTGGTTTCAATATCATATTTCAAGCAATATTATGAAATTAAAATAATTTTTACTAATGAAAAAAAGATATTCTACTAACAATATCAACATATATGTTTTTGACAATGAGTTGACAAAAAACAAAAAGTTTTAATGTCTTTTCTGTTAATTCCAAAATATTTATTTTAAAAAAATAAAAAATCTTTCAACAAAATTTCACAAAAACAATTAAAACATTCAAAAAAAAAATTACTTGGATCATAGAGCTATCACTTCTAGAATTGTTTCATTATCAAACCATATTTGGGTACACTCAAATACATTAGAGACATTTATTTTTTGTTAACCTTAATTAAGTAAATAGTGAATCCAAACGTTATCCAAAAAAATTTGATCCCTCGCCAGCCCCTTAACATTGCAAAGCAAGTAATAACTACAACAACAAAATTAAAATGCAATTCCAAATCTACACAACAAAATTAAAATTTTAAGAAGATTCGATATATTTATTAAAAAATATAATTGGCAATACATACCAACCAAGTGTGTGTCATTAAGCTTCCATCAAGCAAATCATTGAAATCTGCAGATTCTAGTTCCAAAAGATTAATAGGCAATGGGTCGATCGACCTAACCGATGTTGTATAAACAAAAATGATCTTGAAGTTGTGAGTACTATTTCTGTATGAACTAGTTATTGGATACACTTGAAAATTACTAATAATTTTCGTAACTCCCTGCTTAAGTAAGTGTTCAAATTTTGCAATTAATTATTTTTTAACTGTAGCATAAACATTGCAATCCTCTAAAGAAAAAATATGAGTTATAAACATTTAAGATATACAATACTAAACATTATTTACTAATAATTATATGTTAAAGCTCAATTGTTTGTCCATACTCAGAAGTGAATACTTTCCAAAAGCAGATTATTTTGGCCTTCATCCGCCATTGTTGTTTCAAGGGTTTGATGACAGATATATAGTTGAAAGACATTTTAAGTATTTGAGTGATTCCTGCTAGTTTGAAAGTACGAAAGCAATAGCTTTGTTTATATCATATATATAATAAGCAATTAGGTTTTATTGGTGCTTGAATTGTTTACAAATTTAGAGCTAATACCAATATTATAATATTATATAAATATTCAAATCCAACAATAAAAATAGAAAAATATGTTATGCTGATTACAATAAATACTCCATTACCAAATATGTTATATTTTTCAATATATTAATTTTGATATGATTCGAAAATAAATCAGATTAGTACTTACAGAACGCAAGATATTCTTATTTAATGAGAGTATATTAATTAAAAATGTAATTATTCTAATATTGTAAATAAAATTTGTAGTTACTCATAATCAATAATACTTTCTATGATTATGGCAGTAATGTTTAGAAATCGAAAACGATAACTAAAAGTACTTGTTATAAAGAATGATATTATAATTGCAGTCAAAATGATTGAATATTTAATACAAAAATTTTAAAATACATTTAAATATTCTTCTAAAATATATTTCTCAATTCAATGTTTCTCATATAAACAAAATCAATCAAAATCTTTATATTTAATGTTTAATTTTTGACATTAAGTTCTAAAAATAATCCTTACTAGGAATCTAATTTTTTTAGCATTTTTAAAGACATTCTACGTAATATACCACATGATAATAAGGTTATTTTTCTAAATTGCTATCATCTTATTATATAGAAGATATAGATTTGGTTAAAACATAGGGTCGACGACCTAGATCCCCCACAAAGTATCATATAACATTGAATCCATCTCGAATTTTGCCTTCTTTATAAATCCCCCTCGATAAAACTTTTAAACATATTCCCCCCTCCCCGATTAAACTTTTACACCTATTTCCCCCCGATTAAATACCATGGTCCAAATCAAGTAAACCCATACCAAACCCATTATGCGCCAAACTTAACCGATCTTGGTTTTTGACTTCTAAATAACCCGACCCGACAGTTATCCCCAATTTTTGCTAAAATAGAACCCTAATTTCCAACATCAAAAATCACAGTTTTATGAAGTGAAAATCGGAGGTTAGATTGGTGATGTGTTTCGATTATATGTTCATGTAAATCGCAGGTTTGATTGATGATTGGTGATGTATTTCGATTATGAGTATCTAAACGTCTGGGTATTTTGATTTGTGGTGTTTTAGGTCGAAGAATAAGTAATGTTTCAGGCATGTCAAGTGGCTCCTCGAATGCTAATTTCAGAGATCAGTTTTTTCTGGGATTCCAACAGAATGCTGGTGTGGTGCTTCTATAACTTCGAGGATGTCAAAATCAGATAGAAATCCATATCAGCGTTATTACCGTTGTTCATATGCAGATTCACAAAAGGTAATCAGAACATTGATCTTGCTTTAGTTAGTTAACATAGTGTCAAGCTTTAATCTTCTGTAAGGTTAGTGAAAATTTTTGTTTGGTTGGCAATGATACTAAACTCACTTGTTTTACATTATAGATGAGAGATGATAAACACATTTTTAAATGGGTGGATGAAGCTATGATGGATGAATAAAGAGACTTGATAAGAAGATGATCGAGATGGAGAGTAAGTATCTAGAACAACAACAAATTATGGTTGAGCAGCTATAACAGAAGATTGAAAATGAATTAATAGAGAGAGTTAAGAATGGACTTATGAAATCTGAATGTAAAACGAAAAATATTGTTGTATTTGCATTGGTTTTAGGTGTTATGGTCACAGTAGGAATGATGAAATTGTTAGAGTGATTTCTTAGCTATTGTTGTCGACATTCTTATCTATTGTTGTCAAGTTTGTAAGCTACTAATTGTTGTAATGGTTTGTTTGAAATGATACCTTATTATGGCTTGTTCTTTAAGAATCATTGTATCCAGATTTAGCTTAGTCAAAAAGGAGGCTAGTGTAGAAGATTGTGCAAAAGTCGACAAAGTAAAGTACAATAAGACAAATGATAGTGAAAATATGTGAACCTTAGTCAACAAAGGAGGCTAATTCAATTAAAATAAACCACAAAAGTAACAATTTTTGTCTTTCAAACACAGATCTTGAACCTAAATAGCTGAGTACAAAGAGCATTGAAGCTCTCACAACAAATCCAGAGTAATAAGAGCAATAAAACTCTCACAGAAAACCGAGTACCAAAAACAATAAAGCTTTTTAAAAATAGACTACTAAGAGCAACCACAAGATCATCTATTCTTGAGTTAGAACTGCAGAAGTTTGAGTTGAATTGCAGTAGATGGATCACCAGCAGCAGAGGTTTGAGTTTGGGAGGACTGTCCGGCTGCTACCTGTTTCCATTGGAGAATACAAATCTGTGAGCCTTCTTACTATTCTTTAACAATACAGATGCAAAGTACACATTAAGCAAATAATACTAACCTTCTTTACACCATGAAACCTAGAGTTATGGTTTGGTTTTCCATAAACCTTACGATGTATGATCCTCTTCTTAATGGTATGGTCTTTCTTTGTAGGAGACTCATTTTTACCCTTATTTCTTTTCTCTTTCTTGCTTTTTTTCCTTCCAGGCTGTTTTGGTTCAGGTGGCATTTGGAGTTTAACATCTGAAGCAATAAGCCAGAATTTTTCTCCTTGCATTGGTGTTATTATAGTAGAGTATGTTTGTATCCACGTTTCAGTCTTGAACCAATGAGCTACATAGTCTTCTATTTCTAACTTACGGCTGATGATGATAGCATACGCATGCTCGCAAGGAATACCTATGATGTCCCAACGCATGCAAGAACATGTTTTACCTTCTAAGTGAATCCGGTAAGAGTAGTCTTCACTCACAACCTGAAACATGTTGTTTGTTGACCTATAAACCCTGCAGTCTACAGCTAATTCATATCTTCTTGCTAGATAATCCTCAGTATATGGAGTACAATGACCTTTATGAGTCTTTGAAATTGTTTTCCTCTTCATAATTCTCACCATGGCCTGACGAGTAATGATCTCTAATATTGGCACCATTGGTTTCTCTCTAGCCTTCACAATGCTGTTGTTGAAGGACTCAGTTGAGTTATTCTCGACATCTTCACAATAGTTCCCTTTCTTGTAGAAAGCCCTACACTATGATTTTGGTTTTTCGTTCAACACATCTTGATAGACATCCTCATCATACTCCAATATGTGCCTTAAATTCTCTCTATATCCGGCTTCAGTATAGCTCCATGCGAGGTTCCAAATGAATGGCTTCATTTGTGTCTTCTTCCCATGACTTTTTTTGAGATTAGCATAGATGTGTCTCACACACATTCTGTGCTCAATTCTCGGCAACTCAACATCAACAGCCCGGATTGAAACCTACATGAAAGACATAAAGCATCATTAGAATCATCTACACCTGAAGTACTTAAGACTTCAAAAACAGAAAACAACAATACCTTTTGTCGATCGGAGACTATGATATATCCATCACCATCACCAAGAGATAGATCTTCTTTGATTTTTTTGATAAACCATAACCAGTTCACAATGTTTTCTACTTGAACTACTGCCCATGCTAAATGATAGATTTGATTATTACCATCTCTGCCTAAAGCTACTAGTAGTTGACCTTTCATTTTTCCTCTAAGGAAACACCCATCAACGCCTATAAGACGCCTACAAGTCTGAGTGCAAGACTTTCTTAAAACATCAAAACACACATAGAACCTAGAAAACACATCAAGACCTTCGGAATTGGTATTTGACTCAATCTCAACAGAAGAATTTGGGTTTGAAACCAATATTTCAGCTCTCAAGTCCCTTAACCTCTCAAATTGTTCATCATATTCCCTCTTTATCCACCTCAGTGCCCTATTTCTTGCAGCTTGGCACTGTGGTCTAGACACATGTAAACCCCACTTCTCAAGCACTAATTCCTCCACTTTCATAGGCATAAAGTATTCAGGTTCTTCCCTAATTTTATCCACAAACATAGAAGCTATAACAGGTACCTTTAACATCTCACAATGGCCATTAATAGAGCAACTATGACTAGAATTATAATTCCTAACAACCCATTTCGCTGAACCTCCATGAGTAGAACAATAGATTCTTCATTCACAACCGGTTCCATTACAAGCATAAGACAATTTATTTTTGCCATACCTTGTTTGTTTGATGTCTCTACCTATCTTTAGTGCATAATCAATCATCGTTTCTTTGAAAGCTAAGGCACTTAAGAATGTCTGACCAACTAACAGATTTCCATTTCCTCGTCTGTAGAGATTGTGTTGGTCTAACTCCTCTGTTTCATCATCATTCTCACTGTCTGGATATATGTTATGATGAGCAAAACCTTCATCCACGAACCTCTCTGTCTCATCCTCAACATCGAACTCATCACGTTCTCTCATCTCATCGTCGATGTTATCTTCAACAAAATCACCACGCTCCAAAGTTCCACCGAAATTGATGATAGACATCACCGATATCAATTTCTCCAACAAAAATTTCAAGCGACTTCCACAGAATTATGCGATTTAGGGATTTTTAGTTGAGTATCACTGATATTTTTTTCTCAATTAAGCGGTAATTGGGTTCCAATTTTTTACTAAACAAACGGACATTAGGGTAATCGGGTTTTCCAATTGGGCAAAAATAGGTTAAAGTTCGGTTTAGTATTGGATTAGTTTATATCTATGGTTTACTGTATCGATTTTACAAACATAAATCGATTCGNGGGGGGGGGGGGGGGGGAATAGGTGCTAAGAGTTTGATCGGGGAAAAATAGGTGTTAAGAGTTTAATCGGGGGGAAACAGATTTAAAAGTTTAATCGAGGGGAATTTATAAAGAAGACAAAATTTGGGGTAGATTTAGTGTTATATAATATTTTATGGGGGATCTAGGTCGTCGACCCTAAAACATATGAGAAAATAATAGGAAAGTCTTGAACCATTAAACCAAATCTATATGTATAGTGATAGAAAAGTCTTGAACCATTAAACCAAATATACATATAGATTTTGATTTAGTTTGATAAGAGGACGAGATGAGCCCCAGCCAAACTAAATCAAAAGAAGCCATTATTAAAACCTAATTTTTATGGGTAAAAGTATATTAAAAGAATTAATTCCCTTTACAAGAAACGAATCCGGATTTCAACTACAATGAACTTGATCAAATAATGTTAATTTTTATATTATGATTTCTTTACTTTCGAAATAACTCTTAACAGAACATTCACATTAGACTATCCTATACTAATGTGATTAGGGATACTACAGAACAAGTTCGGCTTATGTCAAGCCCAACAATGTGATTCAACCAAAAAGAAAAAAAAATGTGGTTTTAATTACAAATAGTGTAATCTTACAATACTAGAAGTACTATAGAAAATTACTTAATTTGTAAAATGGACCGACATATATAAATGCGAACGGAGGAGCTGGAACACTCGTACAGTTTTGTTTATGTCTTTTAAATTCCCAATGTTTCACAGGGAATCTCTCTAACTTCAATACCATATTACAACCTCTTTTAATCCAAACAAAATTGTTACAACAAAAAAAAATTGACAAAAATAAATTCCATGACACTTTGTATTACATTACATTTATCAGTCCAATAATATGTGATTAATGGAATTCTCCTTTCATTTCAAATTCAATGTTATCTTTAAGTTTTTTTATAACACAAACAAGATTGAATTAACACTATGTGAAATAAAAGCAAAATACATTTAACATAAAAGACAGAGAGTGTATCATCATTGATACATAACTAAAAAAAAATATAACGGATGGGAAACATAAAAGGAGAAAAACGAGTAAAATTTGTAGTTAATGAACCTAATCTTGTTTCTTCACGTCTTTGGCTATAATGAATCACAGGAGTGTTTGTGCCAACAAACAAGCATCAAAACGCAGCGTTTCATGATGTAAAACCGGGACTTATGCTCCTTGGCCACATTACGACATTTTCGAGTCACTGCAGCTCCTTTCTGAGACAAACTCCGAGAGATAGAACATTTGGAAGCAGCAGAAGTCTGTGTATCATTTGTGCATTTCGTTGAACCGCTTCTAGACAGCAACAGTGATTTCGAAGGAATGGATTTTGCAGAGAAACTCCGTCTAAAAACGGGCTCCGTAGAAGAATACGAAGTGGGTTTCGTTGAGAAACTTCGTGTGTAAACAGGTTTTGAAGATAAATGAGTCGATTCGAAGATGGAATCTTTCTTGGAAACTTTCCACAACTTATCATCATCCATGAATATTCACGAGTGGATGTTCTTAGTTCTTTTGATCCAACTCTGTATATATATGAACATCAAATGTAGAATATGTATATAATATGTGGTTGCTTGTTTGTTTGATGTTTGATTTGGAGATGGAGCTAAGAAATGATAGAGAGTTTGGAAAGAGATAGGTCAAAGCTTTTAAGCCAATTCTTACTATGATTTTTTTTACAAGATGGTGGCCCAAAATATATTTTCTTTTTGAATTATTAACAATTTTATTTTTGGTTTTATTCACTATCATATAAAGTATATAAAATATCATTTTTTTATTTTGTACGCATCAGTGATTATTGCAATTTAGTCAAAACATCAGTATATTAGTTCTTAGTCAATGTTTTCTTACAAAACACAAAATCAAATACATGTTATGTAACATCTTTTTAAGATTGCATCACTATTTTATAATAAAGGAGTTAAGTTTTGTTTTGGACAACAATCCATTTAGAAAATATTAAAAACGTGGTGTATACAAATTACTTAGAAATACATGCATAACACATATCAAGCAGACCTTAAGTCTACATATCATGTTACTTCTAATATTTAACAAACAAAAAATACGACGCTATTTCAAAGCCAACTATAAAGAAAACCGTTAATATATTAAGTGATGCCAAACAAATAAAATAAGATGACAACCAGATGGTGAAATACTTGTAACATCGTAAAACAAAATTATCAACAACTAAATTGACAAAAAACACACTCAAATAATCAAAACTTTAAACCCTTGTAAAATTAATGGAACACTAAATATTGTTTTTAATATTCTCTCTTTTTATGTTATGGTGAATAAAATTTCTTAAAAAAAATTAAGTTCTCTTCTCAATATATATTTGGTTTAATATTTACATTTTTACTCTTTGTAAAATTAAACTCATCCATAAAATTTTCTATTTTCTTCCGCATGCTCTAAAGTGGAATCGAATTTCATATGTCTAAGTCATTTATTGGAGATGTAACCATCCGACCGAGAAAAATTCAGTTTTGTATTCTCATTAGTTTGTTGTTTTCTTTAATGATTAACATTTCTCTCTATATATTTTTAGCAATAAATAAATATATTTCAAAAACTTTCTCAAAGTGTGTTAAAAAAACTCAAAACATCAATTATTTAGGAGGGAGGAGATTATTGAAATTGTTTAATCCCTTTCAGAAATTTTTTGTCAATAACTACATGGATAATTAAGATCAAATTCGTAACTTAATCTCTAAAATCTCAAATAGTATTGTGAGACCTGGCCCATTACGTCCAATAAATAAAACCTATGTATGTGTATATATATATATACACTTATAGCCACAAGGGATTCCGTGGAAACCCAAAAAAAACAAAACTCAAAAGAAACTTTAGCCGTCATCTACGTGGAGTTCTAATTTGACCACGTGAAAATAAAGGATAAACGGAGAGGTTATAAGACTCGGAATCTGCTGAAATTTGGTGAGTAGATTTTAAAAATCTAGATTGATCTATAGCCAAAAATGGTTTGTAAATTGGAATTTTGGTCTGAAAGTTATGATCATTTGTACATGAAGATTTGCGTTTATCGGATTTTCATATAGGATTACTTTAAAAGCGTTTTTCCAGAGAACCATAAAGAACCAAAAAATGATTAACCTGTTGTTGGAAAACCCAGAAAGTCTACTTTTCAGATTTGGTGTCCAATATGATTTTTTTGATAAGACGGAAAATCAACTTACAGTCGGACACGACGTTTCTCATCTCTTTTCCATTTAGGCCAAGGTGAGGTTTGGGATATGTGGTGATGCAATTTTGGCTTTCTACTTGATACTTCTGAAGTTCATTAATTTAGAATTGGACATATGATTGTCTCTTGTTAGAATATTATAAAATTATATTATATACTAGTTGGTGACCCGCCCTTCGGACGGGATTTATATCAATACAAATTAAGTTATAAATATATGAGAAAATCAATGGTATATGATAGATATGTAGATAATAAACGTTTGTTTTGTGGAAGAAGTTTAGTTTAACTGTATATAAAATAGAAGCTAATATTTAGATATCGTATTTGAGTTGTTCATTGTACGTTTATTGTGGAAATTATTATACATTTTCATCAAGGAGTAACATGTTAATTCCCATGAGTTCTCTACTTTTTTGACATTAAGACTTCCCAAAGGCCTTGCAATGACATGTTGAAAAGTCCGACCAACTTTCAATTAGGTGTGAAGTTTCCATTTTGTTTAATTTGGTGGAATCTAGAGAGTTAATATGTAATGATTGACAATGATTCCAAATGATATATTAAGAGAAGAGTACAAAGAACTTACATTAGTGGAGAGTTAAGATAATGTACTGGAGAGTTAAGACAAAGTACTAGATCAAATTCGTAAATACTCTTAGTAATTTATTTATGTTTCCAATAGGTATAAATTTATTCTCTTGCTTGGATATATAAGGAGACAAAAGTGTGCATCAAATAAATTAGTAAGAGTGATTACATTAATAACATATACATATAAGTTCAGAGTTAATTTGCTTATTTTTAGTGCATGATGTGTATTTTGTCTTCTTTCATTTGTAGATTAGTTTTTAATTATTTGTGCATATGTAAAATGTGTTGTCTTATTTCATTTTTGGATTTTTTTTAATTATTTGTGCATACTTTTAATTTTAATCATATAATATTATTATGTAATATGTGTGTTGTTATCTTTCATTTGTGATTTATTATTTTATTTTATTTTTAAATTTCTGGACTTTTATATTAATTGTACATAATTTTAATTTCAGTCATATAATATTGTTATGTAATAGGTGTTTTGTCTTTTTCATCATTATATTATTTTTTATTTTTTAAAACTTATGTTTCTTTTTTTTTGTATTTTGAAGTGAATTTTTATAAGTATTTCAATTAAGAATAATTTTAATTTCGGTCATATTTATTGTTATATAATATTATATAATAAAGATTGTGATGTCGTTGAAGCGGATTGATATTTTTGGATCACACAGTTTGAAGTTAAAGTTATTTCGTATGATGTCAAATCCACTAATGGAGTAGAGTTCTCATTCTTTCAAGAGATCTTTAAATAACTGTAGGCGGTGAACATGAATAGATCCTTGCATGACCATAGACTGCAAGTATTAGAGTTAATATTAAACAATACATATCATATTTAAGTAGTTAATCTAACTTTATTCTTTAAAGTGTTTATACATTCTCATCAAGGAGCACCATATCGATCCCATGACTTCTCCATCTTTTTTGACATTACGGGCTTCCCTAAAATGCAAAAGTCTTGCAATCACATGTTGAGAAGTACAACCAATTTTCAGTTTCGAGAAAAAGGTGAGAAGTTTTTATCTTGTTTAATTTGGTGATAATTTGAGAGACTTATATTGTAATGAGTTACTATGATAATTTGAAATTACCAGATGATCTACTTATAAGTGAAGAGGAATGTGATGTTACATTTGTTGAGAGTTAAGAAAATTTAGTGGAGAGTTAAAGTAATGTAGTGGAGGAGGAGAGTTAAGACAATGTAATAGAAAATTAAGAATAGCAATTTATGTGTGTTTTAAATAGGTATGAGGTTATTCTCTTATATGAGTATACGAGGAGGCAAAAATGTTGGAAAAAGTAATTTATAAACGTAATTACATATTTGAAAATTTTATTTGAACCTAAGTTTTATTTTATTTTATGTTACAACAATGTGATTCAGCTTTTATATTTGTAGTCATCTTATATGAATTTTTTCAATAGAATTTTAGTCATAAAATATTGTAGTTTATATCTATAGATTTTAATGATTTGTATTTTGAATTGGAATGTTTATAGTTTTCATAAATATGGTTTTAAATTAGAGATTTTTTGGTTACACTGGATTGTAGTCATACAATGTAGTAAATTAATATTGTTCTCAAATATGTTTAATGAATAATTTGGGTTATTTTGTATTTGTGGTTATAGATTTAAGATGACATAAATGATTTGTGTATATATAGATTATTTTTAATTTGTGATTTTTAATTTTTAATATTTAATTTAAAGAGGTGATGAGGTGGCATCATGAGAAGAGAGTAAGATTTAACTTTATATATATAGATATTTAATATGTTTTATAAGTCTTGATTGATAATAGTTAATAGATTGTTTTTGATAAATATATTGATTGTTTGATATCTTTTAAACATGTATATTGAGTGTGTGAATGGTAAAGATTAAGCAAAGTTATAGAATAAGATATGTGGGAGAAAGAGTCTATGGAAGGATCGAAACTATTGGACGTTGTCTTCCATAGGATTCTCTTTAAGTTGGAATATGGAAGGATCGAATCTATTGGACGTTGTCTTCTATAGGAATGAGTGTATATATGGAAGGATCAAAACTACTAGACGTTGTCTTCCATATGAAAGAGTCCCGGGAATGATTGAAGCTACTGGCTGTTGTCTTCCTTAAGAAAGAGACTACACGATTGGAGTTGACCGACAGGTTCGCTACAACCCATAAACCGCTAACAAACCAGGGAGGAACAAGTTACTAGCCGTGGTCTCCCAATAAAAAGGTTTCTGGATCCATCTGAGAGAAGATGGTTGAACCATAATTTTTGTGTCAATAGTTGGCTACAAGCAAATATACTTTTTTGGATATTACAAGTTGTCGTAAAATTATAAATTATATGCGTGTTGCTTGATTCTATGTTTTTGAGTAGATGATGTGTGAATTAGGACGGTGTTATTGTGTTTTAGTGGGCAGAGATAATATTCTCACTGAGTAATTCATTATTCATCCCTCTTTATTTTCATTTTTTTCAGGATTTTTAAACAAAGTTTTTGGCATCGATAGATTTTTCAAAAAGATGATTGTTGGCAAGACCAAAAATAACACAGTGTCTCTCAGGATCGGGAACAGAGTGTTACAAGTATTATTGAAAGAAACATATTATTTAGAATCAAACTCTACTCACAAGACAGTAGAAGTAGATATTTAATTAGATGGCCGAAGACATTTCTCAATCTCTTTTGAATTTCTAGATCAAAATAACAGTCTGAATTTTCAGCTTTAATTTTTTTTAATAGCCTTAAATGTATGAATTAAACAACTAGTTAGTATTTAGCTATTATTTAACTAGCTTTATTCTTTCGAAATCTTACATATGATATATGGAATGGTAATGTAGTCATATAATAACGATCACTGATACAAAATTATTGGATCACAACTCTACATATGTGGAGATTTGGTACTTTTACAAGTAACATAACATGATAAAGAGATTATGATTTATTGAGCTAGATCGTCATGTAAATATACAAAGCACACAGCTTAATAATTTATTTGTTATCGACGTAATTGCTTGTTTTATTTGTCATTGTTAATTAGGGTTTTTCTTTTTTTTGTAAAAATCATCGTTAATTACTTATTCAAAAGCTTACAAATGGCAGACAAATTATAGATTTTGGAGTTGGGACCATTAGCGACTTAGCGTACGATTAGCCGAGGAAAAGTCATTAACAAATGTGATCCAATAAAAATGTAACTTCAAAAAAACAAAACAAAAAAAGCAAGCAAAATATGAATTTACTTTCACAATATTCCATTTAGACCTAAGCATTCAGTTATTCGGGTTAGATTCCAGCTAATATTTTTTCGGGTTCGGATTTTTCAGATATAAAACTTTTATATCCATTTAGGAACTCCATACCCATTATTTTAGATACTATCCAACACCCATTATTTTTGTTCAGTTTTGCGTGATCTAATTTCATTCATTGATTGACTTACTTATTTTTCGTAAGCCATTATAAATTTTAATAATATTTTATCGAATAAAAACTTTGAATACACAATTAAAATGATCTGACATCCTATTTGAGATATTTGTCAAACATTCGGATCTATAAATTAACCGATATTTTCGTTTAACCAAGACAATGTGTCTTAACGTTTCATATGGTTTTAGATTGATTAACGGGTCAAAGAAACTATATTACGTTAAACAAAACAAAACAAAAACTATATTACATTAATAATAAACATTGGGTTCAACTTCAAAGGCAAAGAATTGACCAAAAATCACTCATGGACCATTTTCACATGCGACCATGTGAGTTCCCACAAAGAGACTTCTCACTTCTGAGTTCTCACTATTCACATTCATATCAAAAACTTAACATGATCTAGCCATTTAAATATAGTTGTGACGATTTTGTTTAGTCTTTTAAAGCATATGGTGGTATCCTTTGAAAGCTCTACATGTGAGTGGTTTAGCCAATAACAAAAGCAATATAGGAACACCATAAACTTAAAAGATATTTCACAACATGCGCATGACTAAAGATATTGTCAATAGTTGGAAAGAAGAATAGAGACTATACCTTCTGTTTTTGAGTCCTTGTAAGATCTCCAAGACATCTCACTTCCTTCACTAGAGATTGAAAACAAACCAAACAGTGATGAAAGTAGCCATGTATTTGCTGATGCAGCATCATCAAGATTCCCACTCGAAAAGGAACCCTTTTCTTCGGATCAAGGAGCGAAAACAAAGGAAACCACATCTCTTGTGAATCTTAATGATGCTGCATCTGCGACTACTGGCTGGTAACACTCACCAAAGGCTAGACCTTTTCCCTTTTCATCAAGAACTCAGCTAGATCAACCACAGAGACAGATCCGTATCGGTTCAAGCTCTGAAGTTGGGAACTATTTCATGTTCTTAACCAACAAATGAACAAGCAAAGAGGAAAGCAAGAGAATGAAGAAAGCAAAGAATAAGCAAGAGAATGGTGAGACGCAATTGATAGAGATAAGTACATGAATATATACACTAATATGACGAAAGCTGGTTGGTCGATGTAAAATCACTTGGAAAAAGACAGAACTAGCACAAGGATCTGCAATTGACTTTTAAAAGAAGAGAGAGATCACATCAATATAACACAAGCCCACTTCACTATAGAAGTGTGAGAACCAAAAGCCAAACCTAAAGAGTTTTTACCTATGACATATCTAAAAATCTCAAGTGTTTTTTATACACAAACCTCAGAACTTTTTTCTCCAAAGTACCATGAAGAAGTCAATTAAAGAAATATTTCCAGGTGGAGACTGATAATGGGTTGCAAATGCAAAGGACGATAAAACAAAGTTTCATCAGGAAAGAAGAATTTAATTAAACTAATCTCGATTGATTAGTATGGCACAAGTGGGATTAAGAAAATTATTATAGATTATAAGTGTTACTTTATTTAAACTAATCATGATTAAGATTGTTCCCTGTGCGGTTTCTTACGTGGAAAGGCAAAAACACTCAAAAAGCAAGCAACTTTAGTTTTTAACTGGGTGAGTTTTATACTTTTAAGTCAGGGAATCAGTTACGATCGATCAGGATATTTGGAAATAAGGGTCACATGCACCCACAATTGAATGGATCAAAGAAAATGGATGCAGCAAATCACGGTTGATTACACAATAGCAACAAATGGATCTGTCATGAAAAGACAAAAGATAAGGCACTAATACTATAAAGCACTCAATCAAAATATGTGTTCGGAGATAACTCATCATTCATTACCTACAGCTACAAGCAACGAAGATAATGTGATGTTTGGTTTTCATAACAGCCAATCAACTTTCAGATTCGTGCTAACCCAAAAGTGTCGAACTTTAAACTAAGATTATTAGTTAACACTGATGAAAAAAATATCTTGAAATAGAAATCAAGGGAACCAGAATAGCATTAACAGCATATCCTTTTCAAAAGCCTAACATTCCAATAAAAATTGAACAATCCAACTCGTCTTCATTCATACATCTTTGACTGATAGATACCAGATAATTAGACAATACTGGTTCCTCTAAAGTACTAGTAAACAAAAGGGATGAACTTATACCTAACCTTATCAGCATAATCCGAATAGCTTTGACCGAAATTCTCCACCATCAATTGTTCCTCAAGCTTTGTCTTCTTGTTATAGTAAACCAAACAAACCGCTAAAATAAACAACAGGCTCAATGGGGCACGCAGAGCAGTGCAGTATGTAACAAATAGAAGCATCGTAGAAGCATATATCGGATGCCTAACCCATCTATAAGGACCAAATTGCACAACAGCTGTTGGAACAACGACCTTTTCAGAATATCTAGCAAGATATAGTGTTGAATCGTATTGCATAAGCATTGTAATCACAATCAAAACCCATATCCCTACATTCACCCAACCGCCTGGTAAACGATGAAGCTCAGGTCCTTCAAAAGCTGCAAACCAGTGTCCAACTACGATGCCAACACCAAACAAAACCCGAGACCATACAGGCGAGTTGACATCCCATTTGGGATCATGCGTGCGAGTGTAGTAATCTCCGTAGAGGCGTTTTCTCACGCTTACATTGAAGAAGAAGAAGTAATGATAAGCTAAGAAGAACACATAAGGCCAGCCTTCAAGATAACCATTGAAATAAGCAGGAGGCACAAGTGTAAGCCATGTGAAGACTGAAGTTACAATACCAAGCTGTTCAAAGGCATTAGCTTCTCCAAGCCAATGCTTACGAGAACAGTAAATTCCGTAACCCGCAAGACCCACAGCGATAAACCAAGGCCAGAACAGCCATGTCCAGCTGAAATACATCCAAAAGAATGGATCGAAAACCATAGTCAAAGTCCTTTTACCAGCCATAATCAAAATTGATACAACAAGAGTTAATTTCACAACATCTATAGGCTTCAGTTTCAACTGACTATCTTTATTCACCAGGGTACCAAGCGAGAGGGTTCGGAATTGACCAAAAAAAGGGTATTCGGAATCGGAAACTGTCGAGCTAGATATCGAGCATCTGGGCGGGACCCATGAACCTTTTCTCACTTGAAACGAAGCACATCTCCAGCTATGCGGACACTTAATAGCTTCAAAGCTTCGAAGTAACGGAGAGTTTCTCCAATCAACACGAACAGAATGGCACATAAGCTGTTTGTTCGAATGCCTGAACGAAAACTTTCGGTTCTTTTCCAACAGCGACGCTCGAGGAATAGCCTTTGAGCAGAGAAGCACAGCTTCCATGGCGAATCCAATTCAGAAAACTGGAAACAAAGACGTAATCAGAAACAATCTTTCAGCTTCATATTTGCTTAGAATCCGAAACTGGAAAACAGATAAACATCACCCAGTGACACAGAGAAGTGAGCTTACTTTACTTGTGTGTTCGATGATTGACATTGGGCCTTTGGACCAATGGGCTTTAATATTTTAATAACAAAGATAATGGGCTTTCACAAGTCATGTGGGTAGGTCAATAGAGGAAGGTTCCATTAATTGGCTCGTCTAATTGTGTTGACTTATAACGTCTGCTTGATTTTGCTGTTGAAAACTGACCGGTCGCGCAAGACACGGGTTCGTATTCGCCGTTCAGTCAGAAGAGGTCGCTTCAAAACATGTGCTTTTTATTGGTTGTCGGTCTAATAATATGCAGTAAATCCACTAAAAAAATATACACATTTGTATATTTAGGTATTAAATTATGAATTATCTTGTTACTTTATGTAAAAATTTAACTATTAGGCTGATTAGTTGTGACTTAGTATTAAAAAAATGATATGTTTATTTGGAATAATTCTAGAAGGAGGTTTTAACTAATTGACCAAATATAATTTCCATAATATATATGTGGTTTTTAATAAAATTGTAGATAAAAAATATAAATACACTCATACATACATATACATAATAAATTAATAATGCCCCTAAATTTATGAGTTTGATAGGTAATACATTGTTTATTGTACTTTTGTTAACATTTTTTATCAATATTGTGCTATAACTTGTCAGCACATTAGCCAAGTTTTTACATAATATAAGCAACAAAATTCAATTCCAGAATATACAAGTGCACCTACCTTTAACGGACTTACTACTTGAGATTAGACTAAAAAAGGTCACTTGCACTAATAGATCTTAAAATTAGGTTAGTACAAGAAAAAATGATTAGTTTAGATTACTATTAGAAATACTTTTAGGATACATACATCTAGGAAATGTACAATTAGGATCAATGCTTTTTAGTTTTAGTTTAGATTTCTATAGAATTATTATTATTATATTAGTGAGAGACTAATAAATAAGCTATCACCAATAAATTTTATTAAGAGATTCACACAATTTAAAATTATTTGAATTTTAAACACAAGGGATGCGATAGTGATAGGTTGATAACCACACAATTTGAAAACCAGAAACTGTTAATAAAACCTAGAGGAAGCAACACGAGGTTCAACACAGAAAATTTGAACTTTTGTTATTTTATAGTATTGATTGTTACTATCATGTTTCAAAATATAAGATTTTTTTGTCAACTTAACTCAAAACATTACATTAACGAACGTTCAGGAAATGGGACTACGAAACTAGAACATTATTTACATAGACTTGGTTCCTAGATAACCCTCTAATGGTACGTGCTAAGAAGTCAGCCTTGTGATTTAGTGCATGCAGGATTTGGGTAAGGGAAAAACGAGTGAAGCAGCTCATGAGTCTATAAAAATCGTCAAAATAGGGAAGGAAGGCAGGCCAAGCGGAAGGGTCCTCCACCATCTGCACAAGCTCTGCGCAGTCCACCAGGAACTCAACCTCACTAATTTGAAGGGAATACACACATGTCATAGCCCATAAAAGAGCCTCCAGTTCTGAATGCAAGGGAGATAAACTTCTTTGTATACCCTGGGCTCCCATATTCACTCCTCCTGTCTCAAAGGAAAAACAGTACCATCCTAAACATGTATAAAGATCAGACGCCTTCCACGAAGCATCAACCATACACCGTTATCCAGTAAAAGCAAGAGCCATCGCCAAGGGTCTAGATACCTTGTCATTATTTGAATCTTTCAACCCGGAAGCCCCCCTTATTTGAGACATGTATTTCCTTGGGATGCAAACTAAGCATCGACTTCTGATGCCGCCACTATAATCAAAACTCATGGGCAATTATCCTTGTTAACAAAAACTTTGTCGTTCCTGGCTTTCCATATAAACCATAGTATCCAAGGGAAGTTACGAAACACATTACATCGTGGGAGGCGCCAAATAAGATGATCAATGTTCAAGACTATAAAGGTACAAGGGAATCAGCATGGATATTAGAAAGGGTCCAGGCCTGTACAGCTGATGGGCATTTAAACAAAACATGGTTTATTGTTTCCTGATCTGCACCACATCTATCACAGCATTCATCCAGTTGAATACCACGTTTTTTCAAATTTGCTTTAACTGCAAGTTGACCTGAGACTGCTTGCCAAATAAAGTGTTTAACCACATATATGGTTTTTAATAAAATTTTAAATAAAAATATAAATACACTCATACATACATATACATAATAAATTAATAATGCCTCTAAATTTATGAGTTTGATAGGTAATACATGGTTTATTGAGTACTTTTGTTAACATTTTTTTGTCAATATTGGGCTATAACTGGTCAGTACATTAGCCAAGTTGTTACATAATATAAGCAGCAGGATTCGATTCTAGGATGTGTAAGTGCACCTACCTTTAATGGATTTACCACTTGACATTAGACTAAAGATCACTTGCACCAATAGATCTTAAAATTAGGTTCATACAAAAAAAGGATTAGTTTAGATTACTATTAGAAATACTTTTAGGATATGTACATCTAGGAAATGTACATTTAGGATAAGTACTTTTTAGTTTTAGTTTAGATTTCTATAAAATTATTATTATTATATCACTGAGAGACTAATAAATAAGCTATCACCAATAAATTTTATTGAGAGACTCACACAATTTAAAATTATATGAAATTTAAACACAAGCGACGCGATAGTGATAGGTTGATAACCATACAATTTGAAAATCAGAAACTGTTAATGAAACCTAGAGGAAGCAACACGAGGTTCCACGCAAAAAATTTGAACTTTTGTTAATTTATATCATTAATTGTTACTATCATGTTTCAAAAGGTAAGATTTTTTTTGTGTCAACTTAACTCAAAACATTACATTAATGAACGTTCAGGGAATGAAACAACAAAACTGGAACATTGTTTACATAGACTTGGTTTCTAGATAACTTTCTAATGGTATGGGCTAAGAAGTCGGCCTTGTGATTTAGTGCATGCGGGATATGGGTAAGGGAAAAATGAGTGAAGCAACTCCTGAATCTGTAAAAATCGTCAAAATAGGGAAGGAAGGCAGGCCAAGCGGAAGGATCCTCCACCATCTGCACAAGCTCTGTGCAGTCCACCAGGAACTCAACCTGACTAATTTGAAGGGAATACAGGCATGTCATAGCCCATAAAAGAGCCTCCAGTTCTGAATGCAAGGGAGATAAACTTCTTTTTATACTTGGGCTCCCATATTCACTCCGCCTCTCACAAAGGAAAAGCAGTACCATCCCAAACCTGTATAAAGATCGGACGCCTTCCACGAAGCATCAACCATACACCGATATCCAGTAAAAGCAAGAGCCATCGCCAAGGGTCTAGATACCCTGTCATTATTTAAATCTTTGAATCCAGAAACTCCCCTTGTTTGAGACATGTATTTCCTTGGGATGAAAACCAAGCATCAGGTTCTGATGCCGCCACTGTAATCAAATCTCGCGGATCATTATCCTTGTTAACAAAAATATTGTCATTCTTGGCTTTCCATATGAACCATAGTATCCAAGGGAAGTTACAAAACTCATTACGTTGTGGGAGGCGCCAAATAAGATGATCAATGTTCGAAAGTGTAGAGGTACAAGGGTATCAGGGACCTACATGAATATTAGAAAGAGCCCAGGCCTGAACACCCGGTGGGCATTCAAACAAAACATGGTTTATTGTTTCCTGCACCACATCTATCACAATGTTCGTCCAATTGAATACCACATTTTTGCAAATTTGCTTTAAGTGCAAGTTGACCTAAGACTGCTTGACAAATAAAGTGTTTAATTTTTTGTGTTGCTTTAACTTTCCAGACTTGAGCCTGGAATCTTGTATATGAGGACCAAATGAATCCGTTGAAGGTTGTGCTATATTCTGTTCAGCCCAGTATCCTGATTTTACAGTGTAGAGACTAGACATGTTGAAATGCCATCCACAGCGATCAGATGACACAGCTCGTGGGATATGGATACCCAGAATAATATTAATATCGCTAGAGACAGAAAATTGTCTGATTAGTCCCTCTTTCCAAAGACATGTCCTTGAATCTATAAAATCTGATATTTTCAAGTCCGGATAAATCATTGGTCCTAACCCGGTTGCCGGTCTAGGCAACAAATCGGGAATCCAAGGATCAGTCCACACCCTGATAGTATCCCCATTTCCCACCCATTTTATAAGACATTTCATTACCAAAGCACAAGCAGAAATGATGCTTCGCCATTCATAAGAAGGTGAATACAACCGCTTAGTAGTTAGGGGATTAGAACCTGCATAATACCGCCCTCTAAGAATTTTTGCCAATAAGGACTGTGGATGATCAAGTAACCTCCATAGTTGTTTAGCTAACAGTGCAGTGTTAAAATCGTCAATCACCCTGAAACCCAAACCCCTATTCGTTTTGCTCTTGCGTAGGGACTCCCATTTGACCTAATGGATACCTTGTGAAGAACCAGAGTTATGTCACCAGAAATTTGCTATAGCCACTGAGATCTTTGAAGTAAGTGTCCTGGGGAGTCTATAACATGACATTACATAGGAAGGAATGGCCATAAGTACAGATTTTATTAAAACTTCTTTGCCACTCTTTGAAAGAAATTTTGCAGACCATGAATCGACTCTTGCTTCTATATTATCTTTAATAAAGGCAAAGACTTTTGTCTTTGCATCTTCTAAACCTTCCGGTAAAACCAAGTAAGAACCCATACCCCCAAGGTATGAATACCTAAAAGGCTTTGGATCTTGTGTCTGTGGACCTGATCAACATTTTTTCCGAATTAGATTGAAGATTTCTCATAATTAATCTTCTGACCTGAAATTTGCTCATATTCCGAAAGTATTTTTAGAATTCCAGAAGCATCCTCTAAATTTTCTTTGCAAAAAAGAGACTATCATTAGCAAATATAGGTGAGACACTAACGGAATTGAGCGGCCCACCAAGATACCAGTTATTTCTTGTTGTGATTCTGTCATTTTTAATCATGATATCAATGCCTCTGTACAAAGAATGAACAGATATGGCGATAGGGGATCTCCTTGTCTTAATCCTCTGTTGGGTTTTATGCAACCTTTTGGAACACCATTAATCAAACCGAATAATGGACTGAAGTAACGCAATGCATGACCCCTTTGACTCAATGTTCATGGAAACCTAGTTTTAGCAATAACTTTTTCAAAAAACCCCCATTCAATCCTGTTATAGGCCTTACTCATATCAGTTTTTATAGCCATATAAGATCCCTAAGTCTTCTTGTTAGTTCGCAAAGTGTGAAACATCTCTTGAGCTATAAAGATATTATCTGAAATAAGACATCCTGAGACAAACGCGGATTGAGTATTTGAAATCATATGTGGTAGAAATCTCTTCAGGTGCAAACATACCACCTTGGAAACTATCTTGTAAACTACATTACATAGACTTATCGGTCTAAACTCTGTCATCCTTGTAGGTCGCAGGATTTTTGGGATTAGAGAAATATTCGTAAGATTAAGATCTTTAAAATTTCAAATTTAAATTTTTATCAACTCAATTATTTTGTATTTAAAATTAATGAAATTTTACCAATTATAAGGGACTCCAAAATATTAATAGTCACAAAAATGAAATGCATTTAATTTTATGTAGAAATATGAAAAACACTTTATATTATGAGACATAAAAAAATTCTTAAACCCCTTTGTTAGAGGTGGATCTGAGATCCTATTTTGGTCCACGAGAACAATCGATAACCGGAAAAATCACAAAGTCATGAACTCGGCTAAAGAGTCATCTCCGCTCTCGGTTGACAACTCGGAAAGATCCCTATTCGGCTGATCACTGAGCGAGAAGAGTTGCAACTTGTCGTTGAAGAAAAAATGAAGTTTTCCTAATTCGGATAAGAGGAACTTCCGAAAATCTAGCAAGAATATTTTCTATTTTTCTGTAAATCTAAACAAATGTAATCTTTCCTATTTTCAAGAGATTGTAACTGCCTTTATGATTTATAAATAGAGGCGGAAACCCTTGAGAAAAGGATCCACCTTTTAGCACTCAAGATTTGGTAATAAGAACTCAACCCGATCATTTATTACTCGAGCAATCTCTTTGAATCTCTCTAAACCAAGTTCAAGGATCCACACCCATCTTTCCTATACTTTAATTAGAGCTTGATTTAGAACTCTTTGTAATTTAGAACACATGACCTCGTCAATCATGCTTTATCTATTCATGCGTTGGGCAATTGACATAGTAGGACCTTTACCATCATCTCGGCAAAAAGGTTCATGCTAGTTATGACCGATTACTTCTCTAAATGGGTCGAAGCTGAGGCTTATTCTCAAATAAAGAATAAAGACGTAGTCAAGTTTATTTGGAAGAGCGTCATTTGCCGATACGGTATGCCATACAAAATCATCACGGACAATGGTTCTTAATTCATCTTGGCAAAGTTTATCAACTTCTGCGCGGGATGAAATATTCGAGTCAGTCATTCAACACCTAGATACCCACAAGGAAACGAGAAAGCGAAGTCGACAAATAAGCATATCTTGGACGGACTAAAGAAACAGCTCGAAGAGAAGAAATGTCGTTTGGCAGGCGAATTGGATGGAGTACTTTGGTCACATTGCACAATGCTGAGATGATCAACTGGCCGTACTCCCTTCTCTTTATCCCATGGACTAGAAGCGCTCGCCTCCGCGGAAGCCACCTTTCTAACTTTGCACAAAAATTCTCCCAACAACGATAAGTAGAACGACCAAGCTATGAAGACTAGCATCAATGACTTGGAGGAAGAAAGAGACGACGCTTTGTTCTGAGTGCAAAACTATTAGCAACAAGCCGCAAAGTATTATAATAAGAACGTGCCAGGGCGGCACTTTGTTGAGGGAGACCTTGTGTTGCGAAAAGTATTCGAAAATACGATCGAGTTAAATGCTGGAAAACTCGGTGCTTATTGGGAAGGTTCCTTGCAAAGTCATGAAACCGGGCGTATACGATATCGCAAAATGGAAGGAGAGATGGTTCCATGAAGCTGGAATTCAATCAACTTGAAGCGATACTACTACTAAAGGTATGCCATATTGGTGTCTACTTCACACTGTTTCATGCCTATCTAGATTATTAATCATGTAATGAGAACTACGTTTTGGTTTGATCCTATTACGGGTATGTAGCCAGCTTTCGGGTACAACTATAACTATATAAAAAATTTATAAGATGCCTACTCAGACAGAAAAAACAAATAGTAGTGCGTATTTCCAAAAATTATTTGTTATAATTTTGACAAAAAAAACCCGAGTCTTAAAATCTCGCCGACTAAACCTCAAAAAACTTTTTGCAATAACTGAGTCTTAAAATCTCATCGAGAGAACCTCAAAAAACTTCTTACACATCAAAAATCTAGTTTTAAAATCTTGCCAAGCAAACTTCACAAGAAATTTCCAAGTCTTCATATCTCAATAATGGCTAGGACCCTACTCCCTAAGCCGAGTCTTAAAATCTCACCGGGTCTCTAAATCCTGGTCACCATAGTCGAGTCTTAGAACTCTTGCACGATTTGAAATAGAGTCTAAATCTTGCCGAGTCAAGTTTAATTCTCATAACGATGAAATCAAGTCTTAAAATCTCGTCGGGTCCCGCTCGCTAAAGCCAATTCTTGAAACCTCGCACGAACTTAAGCCGAGTAATAATCCTCGCCGAGTCTAAAAATCTCGCTCAAACTAAGCCGAGTCATTAGACCTTGCCGAGACAGAATTCTCGTTAATAATAGAGCCAAGTCTTCAACACCTCCTCAACCAAGACCTAGTTGTCGCAAAAACAAGAACTTAAATTTTGTTCCTAAGGCCTAATTCTAAACTTTGCTGGATAGAAATTGCTAAGAGTCAAATTAACAAAGAATAATAAGTATATATATATATATATAATAGTTGCATGTTATACATTAAAAAAAGCATTTACAAATATCCTAGTGAACAGGGATAAAACACTTTAAAAAAAAGAGAGCAAAGAGTTAATCTTCAGTCTTGACCCGCTCATCTTCTGCACGCTTCTCGCCATTCAAACCAAGTCCCGCGTCAGCAACTTTGGCAAAACAATATCAACATTTGAGCCATATTCTTCAAAACTATGTGCAGGAACGTATACTAACCTTTGGATAGTCTCTACTTCCAGGAGCAACAACCTCATTAAGGTCAGCACAGAATGCTAGAGCACTCCTTAGAGCTACAGCGGCTTCGCCCAGCTTGGAAGACTCCCCAACGTCCAAAGAAGGAACGTTTAAATCATCAGGAAGCAACTTCACAATGACTTCTCTGTCAACAATCGCCTTGGTATCTCAAAGTCGGTCAATATCGATTTTGATACCAGAGGAATAAAGGGGTACTTTCTTCTTGAGATGGGTCTCAACAAAGTTATCATACCCATGCTACTGAGCATACGCGAGACGAGGCGGGAGATTGGCTTCGAGAGCCTTGAATTTGGCAGAACTCCTCTCAAAGCGACCAGACAGGCAACCTGCCAGAATCGCGATAACCACTGCCTTTTGAAACAATCAAGGGGCGTGAGAATAAAAATAAGACTTATCTTTAAAAGTATCCAAATCAAGTTGTAAAAACGAGATGGCAAAATTAGCTTTTTTAGCTGCTTCAAGAGAAAAACGCCAAATTTTTGTGGCAAACTCTAAAGCCTTCTTTAGAACCAAGATCTCTTCGTCACTTTTGAGAGATTTCTCCCGCTCCGCACACAACTTGGCGCTAGTCACAACAAATTCAGCATGAGTCTCTTCTAGAGAAGACTTGGCCTTTACCGCCTCAAGATGCGATTTGCTCGCCAGATCAGCCATCTCAGTTGCTTTTTGAGAATTTATAGCCTCAGCCGCTAGAGACTTCTCTCGGTTAAGGAAGGCACCATTAAGACGAGCAACGAACTACAAAAAGCAATTGCATCAAAAAAAGGGAAGAAAATAAAAGATTATCAATGGAGCAACAAGCTAGAGAGAAAATAACCGTAAACAACGCCTTAGCTACCCCAACATATTCCTCTTGGTCAACCATGTCGGTTGGAGGAGGAAGAAGCTCAGTCGAGTTCCTAAAAAAGCGCATCAACTCGGAACTTTCTAGTTTGCAGTCTGTAATCCGCGAAGACTCTTTGAAACCATAATCAAAGCTGAAATCATTAACAACTTTGACCTTCTTGCTTGAAGAAACCTTGACCAGAGAAGCAGGCTCCTTGCGTTTTTGTGATGTTCTCATCGCAGTATCAAGTGCACCAGCACGACCTGACTTCATTGTACAATGTCTAATGACCTTGTCGCTTAAACATCTAGCAAAAGAGAGTGTGATGAGTTTACGTGATTTAGCAGAATCAGGCAACGATTTCTTTTCCTTGAGCTTTTTTCTGAAGAACCGGAGGCCCGAGCAGGAGAAGTAGTTCCGACAGCATGAACATCCTTCAGTTTGACAAGAGTTTTAGTCTTCTTCATTTTCTTAGAAGACAGGGAGCCCTTAGATCCCTCCACAATCTTCTCCTCTGAGACAATCTCGGCAGCAAATGTCAGAAGAGTAGCTTCAACGGTATAAGTTCGTAAAGTAACTTTGGCTTCAGGAACCGAAGGAATAATAACTAGGCCTCCCAACTCAGCCCTAGAAGTCTTAGTAGTTTGAAAGCGAGTAGCCTCCACGACATTGTTTATGGGGGAGATAGGATTCCCCTTGGCAAGTGGCCCAGTCTCGGCGGGTTTAGAAGACACCTCGTCAAACAAAGCGTCAAGCTCGTCCAAGACGCTGGGCATCTCGAAATCTTCAACACCCATCTCAGTTTGAAGAATTCCTGCAAAGGAAAAAATATGACAATGATATTCTGAAGAACATCCTCATTTAGCAAACTTAAAGACTACCTATTGAGTAACGGGAAGAGACTCTCTCGAGCAAACCAGTGGTAATCTCTTCCAATGCAATCGAGAAACTCCGTGAAGCCGAGCTACTAGTTCATCGTGATTGGAAGCTAGGGGCGATTAGAAGAAGGTAACACTGCAAAAGATACATGAAAACAATAAGTATACGAGTTGAAAACTCAAAAGAGAAAAAGTACTGAGACGCCTGGAATCTACCACGTTTCTTCTTCCAAACAATTCTGAAATGTATGTTGACATTAGCAACAAGGTTTGCATCACAACAAACAAAAAAGTATCAATTCTTCCAATTCAAGATCTTGGAAGGAACGTCATCAAAACATTGATACGCGGTTACCTTGACAAAGAACATCACTTTAGGGGGGTGGACTGGCAAAAAATCAGGATGTCCTCGAAAAAGTGTCTATGAACCTGAACCCCCAACTTGGCTCCAAGAATTAACACACCCATGATGTTCATAATCCCAGTAACCTTGAGTTGAGACGATGCGATATCCCGAGCTTCACAGTACTTGGAGAGGAGATTTAGAATAGGAAGTCACGTCTTTGCTCCTATGAACCACCAGTCGTAGGCAGTAATGAAGCCATCTGGAAGGGTCCATGGTCTCTCGTCAGGACCGAGAATATGGACGTCAACATTCCTTATTGCTAGACAGAGTTCAATAACCCTGTCCACTTTCGTTTGAGTAATCACAGAAGGATGTACATCGAGAGAATCAATCCATTTATCTCTCTATTGATCAGGCGGGAGAGACGAGATAGAGACAGTACGAGGAGGAACCCCTGAGCCATCACCTCACACCTAAATAACGATGGCCTCATTGGAAACCACTGAATCACACTCAGCGTTGCTACCCCTAGCAAGGAAATCAGCTTCAACGCTGTTGACCCCTCCAAATGACGAGGAAGTAATAGTCCGAGAACTCTAGGATGCCGACTCAGAACTTGATTATATTCTATTTCTCTCCATTGTGACCAGACAAACTTAAATATAAATATATATATAATAAAGACGTCTCGGCACCGGAAGAGAGAGAAAGGATGTAGAGAGAGAAGTTACCTTTGCAAATCGGATGAAGATTAAAAAAAGGAAGAAACAGAAGGGGGTATTTATACAAATTTACCAGAAACCGAACCGTTGCGCAATGATGACCTAATAGTAGCCTGTTAAACCGCCCTACTTGCCCAATCCACATCTGACACGTGGACCAAAGATTTCGAAAGCAGGTAACTTACCAACTTAGAAATTCCAAACAATTTTCCAATTTTGGGGGGACAATCGTTGGAGGTGGATCCGAGATCCTACTTCAGTCCATATGAACAACCTATAACCGGGAAAATCACTAAGTCATGAACTCTGCTAAAGAGTCATTTCCGCTCTCAGTTGACAATTCGGAAAAATCCCTATTCGGCTGATCATTGAACGAGAAGAGTTGCAATTCATCGTTGAAGAAAAAAGGAAATTTTTCTATTTGGATAGTGAGAACTTCCGAAAATCTAGCAAGAATCTTTCTATTTTTCTGTAAATCTAAACAAATGTAATATTTTATATTTTCAAGGGATTGTAACCGCCTCTATGATCTATAAATAGAGGCGGAAACCCTTGAAAAAAGGATTCTTGTTTTAGCACTCAAGAGTTGATAATAAAAACTCAACCCGATCACTTCTTACTCGAGCAATCTCTTTGAATCTCTCCAAACCAAGTTCAAAGATCCGCACCAATCTTTTATTTACTTTAACCAGAGTTTGATTTAGAATTTTTTATGTTAAATCCTGCTTAAACACCCTTGTAAAATAAAATAAAACAGATCTAGTATTGAATTTTTTTATTATTATTAAAGGTGTAGTATTGAATGTTAATCACCAGAAAAAGGAGAATCAGTTATACCAAAAAGTAATATTACCATTCATATTTTATCGTCTATTATATTTTTCCCGTTTTGAAATATGATGATAATAAATTATGACAACGATCAAACAATGATATGAAAGTGATATTATCGTGAGACATAATCATTTGGCGATATTAGAGTAATTAGATTATAATTAGATATGTTGGTTTAATTCTATTAAACCGGTTAAATGTCGGTTATGTTCTATATATATTTAACCTGTACCAAGACTTACGAATACAATCAATTGAATGAATTTCTTTTCTTCTTCAACTCTCTCTTTCTCTAGCTCGTATTCTTTCTCTGTTCTACGTTGAGTAACAACAATTTCAACATGGTATCAGAGCGGCGAAGATCCGTCTCTTTTTCTTTTTAATCTTCGATTTTGTATCTCTGTTCAACTCCATTTCTCTTTTCTCTCCCTGATTTTCAGTTATTCCGCTGAAAATCTATCCAATTGGATTATTCTCTTTCAAGATTCGAGTTGTTTAAACTTCAATCCTTGAGGAATCATGGTCGTTATTCGCAGAGGAGGGAAAAGACCGGCGACAGGGAGAAGATTACAGATATCGACTCGTTCTTCGAAGTCGGAACCATCAGAGCAAGATGCTTCGCAAAATCAAAACTCAGTGGTTTCGAGAGAATTTGTTCGGGAATCCAAGCACAGATAATCAACTATCCAGTCATGAAAACTTCACTTTTGAAGGTATTTAGTACTCACCTTACTATCTAACAAGTGGAGACAATCCCGGTGTTCCCATTATCTCGGAAGTATTAGACGGCACAAATTACACTACTTGGAGCATTGCTATGAACATAGCCTTAGATGCGAAAAACAAAGTATGTTTTGTCGATGG
>OVBA01000982.1:0-51472 GCA_900406435.1 Lepidium aucheri | reverse complement strand
TTTTCAAATTGAGATGCAAGGATGTCAATGCGAGTCCGTTTGACACTGCTCGTTCCTTCGAACCCTACTTGAAGTATGTTTCACGCTTCTTTAGCACTGGTACACCCTTGTACTCTCTTAAACTGATTGTTGTGCAGTGAGCTGGATATCGCAGACAGAGCCTTTGAGTTCCACTTAGCCTCGGATTTTTCTTCAGCTGTCTACAGTTTCCTGATTTTAGGTTTGAGGGTTCCATCCTCATCCTTGATCATCGGCGGTTCCCAACCTTCTTCAACAGCAAGTCAAGCATCTGAATCTATCCCCTGAATATTCTGTGCCATCTGCACTTTCCAATGTCCATAATTGTCTGGATCAAGTTTCAGAGTTTTTGCAACCACCACAAGCTGTTGTTACGGGTTTTCCATTTTTTCCTCCAGGATCTAACACCTGAAACAATTAACAAAGTTATGCGGTGAACCGCTCTGATACCAATTGAAAATGGAATATGATTTTCAACAACTAATTTCAACAAAGAATTACGTTTTTATAAAGAATTTCTTTTCTACAAAAGACAATCCTAGTAATCGACTAGTTTTCAACCTATCGATCTAAAAACTACTTTAACAAAACCGATAACCTAACACCAAAACAATCAACGAGATTCTCACAAACTTTTTAATGCCTAAGTTCGTGAGTCTCGGTTTACAATTGAGATCTCTTTTATACTAAAGGGCTCATTTGTTAGTTTCCTTATTTTTCGGATCCTAGCTAGATTTTCTCCAAATCCTCCTTATCAAGTTCTTCTTCTTGATAAGCCTTATCACACATTCAAATTCCGAGTTTCAAATTACTCCCACTCCACATGCATCTCTCTTTTCTCCAATAGATTGAGTCACATAACCTTTATCCAACTTCATTATGTTGATAAACAGTTCTTTTTCACTTGTTTCCAAGAATATTATCGATAAATTCTGCTTGATCACAAAAATTTAGACATTTTGCTACTCTTAATAGCGTGAGTAATACAAATATATTTGGATTTCACATTAGTACTTTCCGTTCAGGAAATATTTTGGTCTTGGACTCTTGGTTCAATTCCATTGCATGGGTTTCATTTATATAATTACAGTTAGGAATTTGATTTCATTCATTTATAAATACATAGTACTTTTTAATGAGGATTACAGCCACAATTTTAACAATATAAATATTTTTACCAGATTGAAGTTAGAGTTTTCGATGATACAAAATAGTAAGGGCGCCTCTAACGGGAGGTTCTTAGGATTATTATAGTAATAAAAAATTAAAAAAGTTGTAAACAGTAGCAAATAAAATAAGGATCGGTTCTTGTTGAAGAACTTTAAAAGATGGGTTCTAACACATTTCTTGCCACTTGTCCATTTTTATTTGGATACCATGTTTTTTCAAATTTAAATTTAAATTTAAATTAAAATATATATAAAAATGTTATTATTTTAGTGATTAAAGTTCTTTGTGAGGTTCTCCACCAATGGAAATGTTCTAAGGGAAAGATGATTGAGTATTTTGACGAGTACGTCCACATTCTTTTAGGATAGTAGTAGATATTTTTTGCATTACATGAAAATATAATAAGGTAGAGTTTTCGAATAAAGAAAATATTATCAACATATAAATTTGGAAACAACATGGGCGACTTAACTAGCGATGTGACTTGGTCCCTTATTGATACATAGGGATTAGGCCTGAGCTCAATTAGAGCACCCGCAATACGGATGCCTGAGAGATTCTTAACACAATTTTCAAAAAAAAAATATTATGATTTTTAAGAATCAATTTCTTAAATCTCTTATATAAGAGCAACATTATTGGGGGTATCTTAAAGTACGGTTCTTAGAGTTAAAAGTTGTATCTTTGTGGATAATTTTTATGTATGGGAGTTCTTAAAGTGGGGTTCTTAAGAACAAACAAAAATAAGAGAGTAAAAAGATGAGAGAGAGTAAAAAAGAGGAGAAAGCGTCAAAAGATGAGAGAGTGTAAAAAGGAGAGAGGGTAAAAGAGGAGAAAGAGTAAAAAAGAAGAGAGAGAGTAAAAAAAAAGGAGAGAGAGTGAAAAGATGAGACAGAGTAAAAAAAGAAGAGAAACTAAAAAGATGAGAGACACTAAAAAGAGGAGAGAGAGTAAAAAGATAAGACAGAGTAAAAAAGAGGAGAAAGAATCAAAATATGTGAGAGAGTAAAAAAGAGGAGAGAGTGAAAAAGATGAGAGAAAGTAAAAAAGATGAGAGAGACTAAAAAGATGAGAGAGAGTAAAAAATGAGACGGTAAAAAAAGGAGAAAAAGTCAAAAGATGAGAGAGAGTAAAAAAGAGGCGAGATAGTGAAAAAGAGGTGAGAGTAAAAAAGAAGAAATAGTAAAAAGAGGAGAGCGAGTAAAAAAGAGGAGAGAGAGTAAAAAAGGAGAAGGGTAAAAAGAGGTGAGAGAGTAAAAAAGAGGAGAGAGAGGGAAAAATAGAAGAAAGAGTAGAAAAAGAGAGGTAAAAAGAGGAAAGAGAGTAAAAAGAGAAAAGAGAGTAAAAAGATGAGAGAGAATGAAAAGATGAGAGAGATTAAAAAAAGAGGAGAGATGGTAAAAAAAAAAGAGAGAATAAACTTTTTAATAATAAAATAATCTAAGAGACTCTAATAAGTCTCTTAAATAAAATAATTTAAGAAACTCTTAAGAACCCCTTGAGAATGATGGTCTAAGGACCAAATGGAATTAAGTTTCTTCAGTGTTTTGCGGGCCCCACGACACATGGCGGCCTGCGATTGATCCGTTTTTAATTTTTTTTTTGAAAATGAAAAAAAAATTATCAACAAGGAACATTGGAAATCGAGCCCTCCGTAACACCGTTGCGGATGCTCTTACTTTCTATCCTTCTCTACTCTACATTTTGTCTTTACTGTATTCTAATAGTTCTATTTAGGGTCAAAACCTCAGCAGCCTATCTAATCATATCTTATCTCTTTTTTTTGAAAAAAATTTCAAATACGTCAGAGACATATAAAATCAGTGACTAGTAGGTGTGTATTGCATTTACGAGTACACACCATCAAAATTTTCTCTCAACCGTTCAAGTTTAACGCAACATATGTCTCCAAAAATCAAACGGTGAAAATACCCATGCATGATATCAATGTCAAGAAATTGTTCCTTTCTCATTATCTATTTTAATTCCTCCATTTATTAGTATGTTACTACTAAATGTCTAATTGGTAACTGCGGTTTCAAAGATGCGGGACAATATGTATGGTGGTACAAGTGCGGGACAAAGAGCAGTGCAGTACAAGTGCAATTTTGATAAACGATACGGTTTTGTAATATATGATTGGTGTAAATATATAAGCGGTGCGGTTTTGGTAAAAATATACGGTTGTGACTTTTCATTACATCTTTTCTACGGTTGTGACTTTTCATTACATCTTTTCAATTACACCATTTGAAATCTGTTTATATCCATTTTAGAAACATGTTTTTACAATTAGTTTGCTAATTCATATTTTTTGTAGTGAATGTAAATATTCAATCTTTTATACTTATTTTACAAAATTTTATCATTTTAAAATAAGTAATTTCATTCATAATTTTTTTCTTTTCAAAAACTTTTCAAGTTTTGTTTCAATCTCCTTAGTCACGTTCGGTATGTGGTTATTTAATTATGGCAAAATGCAACCGACGCAGTAAGTTTTCATTACATCTTTTAGAATAATTTGTATACACTTTAGAAATTTGTTTTGGAATTGGCTTTGATGAATTCACAATTGTCTTCTAGTAAGTGTTGATTTCCATTCTCTTCACAATTTGACATTTAGTTATTAATTTTGTTTAGGGATTAGATGAATTCATATCAATAAGATTCCTAAGGTTGTGTCTTTTCATTACATCTTTTCATTATTAGATACATTTCTTTAAGAAAAGATCACACCTTTTAAAATCTATTTTTATTCCATATAAAATTTAAAATTTAGTTATTGATTTTGCTTTGAGATTTGATGAATTCATATATATTGGGTTTTAGCTAATAAAAATAATATATCACATTATGAAAATATATATTAGAAGTATATTATTTACTTAAATAATAATCATAATTAAAACCAAATATAACTATCATTATTATTATCAACTTCTTACAAAAGAAATAACAATTTTAATAAATGCAATTTACGGTTGTGCCTCTTCGTTTGTAACTTTTCATTTAAAAATAAATATATTTTATTGAATAAATACAATCTATAGTGTATCCTTTTATTTACAGTTGTGACTTTTCATTACATCTTTTCAGTCACACCATTTGAAATTTATTTATATTCACTTTAGAAACAAATTTTTGCAATTGGTTTGCTTATTCACAATTTTTGTAGTGAATGTGGATATTCAATCAATTATACTTATTTCACAAAATTTTATCATTTTAAAAAAAGTAAAACGTCATAATTATCATTTATAATTTTTTTCTTCTTAAGAAACTTTTCAAATTTTGTTTCAATCTCCTTTACTCATGTCTCGTATTGTGATTATTTAATTATAGTGACAATCAATTTACGTAGTAAGTTTTCATTCCATCTTTTTTTTTCTGTTTTCTAAATCACTTTTATTAAGAACATAAGAATACATTATTTTGAATAAAAAAGAGTAAAAAATATAAGGAGTAAAAAAGATGAGAGAAAATAAAAAAGATGAGAGAAAGTAAAAAAGATGAGAGAAAGTAAAAAAGATGAGAGAAAGTAAAAAATATAAAGAGTAAAAAATATAAAGAGTAAAAAATATAAAGAGTAAAAAAGAGGAGAGGGAAGTAAAAAGATGAGAGAAAGTAAAAAAGATGAGAGAGAAGTAAAAAATATGAGAGAAAGTAGAAAGATGAGAGAGAGTAAAAAAGAGGAGAGAGAGAAAATGAAGAGAATGAGTAAAAAATAGAGAGAGAAAAATGGGTTGGTTTGTGGTTCAAATTTAAATGTTAACAAGTTAATGGGCCAACCTGTTTTGACTCATCAACCCATTAGAACCCAACCCATTCCAACCCAAAACCATTTAACCCATCAACCCATTAAACTTATTAACCCATTAGGGTCAAAAATTTCAAGTCCAATGGGTTGATGAGTATGGGTTGGGTTGGGTTGACCCATCACTTTTTACCCATTTTGACACCTCTAATTTTGATACATAAAATTTAAAAAACACGCATTACATACAAAATACATAAGTACAACCATTTTTCGCAAATATGGGAAACTGTTGCTTCGATGGTGGAGTGGGCTAACCCTACTTTCTGAACGCGAGTCTGGGCAAACAGAGTACATTTGTAAAGACCTTCCTTCATACACTTGATGTTGGCTAACAGCATATAGCTGAGATTCTAAAATGCATTTGCCATTACCTTAATGAACTTAATTGGTTTTGTTATCGTTGTACCTTTTCCTAGATCTTGATAATGCATATAATCTACCATGCTTGTTATTGTAACCTGTGTCTTCAAATTAACCTGAGCAAAACCACATATGGTTAGTCTCTTTTCAACGCATTGCCTCCAAGGTGGTTTTTGTTCTGGTCGTAATTCACACATCAAATCGAAATGAATTTGTGTTAATCGTCGGAACGCCAATAGCCACTTGCATCTACGCCCATAAACAATCACAATACCAACATCATCTGTTAGCATTGATAAGAACTTGACACAAAATATTGGAATTACTACGGTGGAACAGCCAAAAAAGATCTCCATCACAGAGCAACAGGAAAAGCAAGACCAAAACAATTGATTAAATCGCAAACTTCCTTTTCCTTCCTCACGCAAATTATGCTTCTCTTCATCAAAACACAAAATAACCACCACTCCATACAGTAATTGTTGTATAGAAGAGTCCAAGAACTTAATTGAGTTCACCGAATTCAACTAATACCAATATCACAAGGAATAAAAAGTCATGGCTTCGATTTTGTCGATTCCCCATATTTGGTGTCAAAAACTAATTATATATAAGCTGAACGGAAAAGAACAAGTAGAGGCTAACCGACGCTCACAAGGCCAACGTCGGCCGGAGAAAATCACCGGTGAAAGTTAACAACAATCAAAGACTTCTCTCTGTGTGAAAGCAAAACCGCTTCATAACACAGGCCTATACTGTTTTCATTACATCTTTTTAATTACATCTTTTAGAATATTTTATATACACTTTAGAAATTTGTTTTGGAATTTGTTTTGATCGATGAATTCCCAATTGTCTTCTAGTAAGTGTTGGTTTCCAATCTCTTCAGAATTTGAAATTTAGTTATTGATTTTGTTTTAGGATTAGATGAATTTATATCAATAAGGTTCTAAGGTTGTTTCTTTTTATTACATCTTTTCATTATTAGATACATTTCTTTATGGCAAAAACTCATTGCCAAAAGATTAATAATGGCAACTAATGGTAGTTCCCTTTACCGTTTTAGAGCTTAGTCCTCTCTCGTTCATAGAGAGGGTCTCTACTTTTCTTATCTGTTTTTTTGTAATATCCTCTCTTGCCGTGAGTAGAGTCTTCCGGTCTTGTCTCTAAGACGACGGTTTGCCACCATACTTCCCTAATTGATAGGATTTTATTCTCTTTCCTTTTCTCTATCTCAAATCCGCTGATCTCCAGCTCCAAAATCTTCGAATTTTCGTTATTTTCGTTTCGTAATTTAAGAAAAATGATAAGTATGGATAGTTCCAAACCAGTGAAGAAAAATCAAGGCTTGATTTGCTCAATCAATAATAATCGAGAGGTCCCAATCCCGATGGTGGTTTTTGTACGGCGTTCGATTCTGCTTCTCTTCCGCTTAATTTCTGTTTCTATGGCTCAACAATTGCAAAAAGCAATCCAATCCCTGCGTTTGTATGATGAAGAGGATTCTATAACTCTACCTGACAGTCCCCGATTCAAGGTGTTTGATGAGAATGCCATAAGCTTATTAGGTAAATTACTGAACCCAGATTGTCAGATCATGGCCCATATGATTGAAGCTATGCCACACATATGGCGCATGAATGGAAGAGTGAGGGGATCAGCTCTTTCAAGAGATAAATTCCAGCTTGTTTTTCAGCGAGAGGAGGACCTCATGAATGTATTGGCAGAACGTCTTTGGTCCTTTGATAATTGGACCATGGTGATGGAGAGGTGGTGTCCGTGTCCAACAGAAAACTTTCTGTCTTCGTTTGAAGTATGGGTTAGAATTCGTAACATTCCAGTTAACTATTATACCATTGAAACTATAGAAAGGTTAGCCTCAGTTGTGGGTGCGGTTGTGGAGATAGCATATGACCCCAGACAATCACAAAAGACAGATTATGTAAGGGTGAAGGTTAACTTTCATATTGACAATCCAGCGAAAGAAGCAAAGGCTTTGATTTTACCTTCAGGTGAAAGGGTATTGATTGAATATGAATATGAGAAGATCAGGAAGCGTTGTTTTCACTGTCAAAAATACGCATGAGATTAGTGTCTGCCCTTGGAAGAAATCAGGGAAAGCTTCAGACAAACGGAATACAGGGAAAGAAGGTGATTTAAAGGAAGGACTTGAAATGCCTGGTGATACATCTGGGGACAAGAAAAGGACGTCAGATGGTTTCTCTCAAGCATTGATGCTTTTATCACCAGAAGACAGAGCCGCAGCAGAACAATATGTTCTCCATTCAGATCCCCAAGAGAACCAAGCACGTAAAATCCGAGTTCAACAAGGACTGAGCCCAAGTGTCGAAGGTTATGCTATTACCAGAACTAAGATTACTTCCAACCTGGATAAGGAAAAAGGGCATGTATTTAACTTTGATGCTCAAAATACAACCAACAAGATAAGCAAGGAACAGAGTATTTTGGTAGTTAAGTCCACACTTGACAAGCTTTTTGACGTTGAGATGGAGTCATCATCAGGGTTAAGTGAAAGTAATTCTGCTTCGAGTCAGTCGGTTTTTTGGGTTGGTACTACTGGAATCAATGGTCAGAGCCATGTAGTGCCGGCAAGAAAATCAAGGAAAAGACCAAGCTCATGGATAAGGAAGCAAAACAGAACTCAGAATCAATGGGTTTACCGGATTCTGTCAGTCGAAGTGTAGAGCTTAGAGAGAGCAGCAAAAGGAAAATAGCTATAGAAGAGTCAGAACATGCAAAGAAAACTCAGAAAACCTCATCCATTGCGGTGGCTTCCGAGGTGAAGCCGCTGCCGCCCCAATGAGTATTATGGGATGGAACTGTTAAGGTACGAGGAATACCGAGACAATTCGACATATCAGGGAAATTTGGAGAAAGTATTTTCTTGATGTTATTTTCCTCATGGAGACAAAACAAAAGAAGGAGTATATGCAAAATTATGTGACTCTCTTGGTTATGTGAAGTTGTTTACAGTAGAACCGCAAGGATTGAGTGGTGGTTTGTCTCTCCATTGGAAGGAGAATATTGATGTTACTATATTATCAACAGACCATAGGGTGATAGACTGTCAAATTCAGCTTAGTGCGTGGGTGTTCTTTGTGTCATTTATTTACAAAGACCCGGTTAGAGCTCAAAGGAAACTTGTTTGGGATCGGTTATCTAATATTGGTATGAGTAGAGATGAAGAATGGTTAGTCTTGGGTGATTTTAATGAGCTTATAGACAACACCGAAAAGATAGGTGGAGCTGTGAGAAATGAATCCACTTTTTGGGACTTTCAGGATATGATCTCGAACTGTAAGATAAGAGAAACTTGTTGTTCAGGGAACATCTTTTCGTGGGCTGGTTGGCGGGATAGAGTATGGATTCAATGCCGCTTAGATCGTTGCTTTGGTAATGATAATTGGTTTAGGTTGTTTCCTCATACTATCAATCAGTACTTAGAGATGTGGGCTTCAGATCACCGTCCAATGTTGATTTCCTTCAATCAAGTCAATCTGCAGAGAGATAGTAAGCGTTTTACATATGACAAAAGATGGAGTCAAAAACTAGGTTGTAAAGAAGCTATAGAGATAGGGTGGAATGTTAATCAAGGAAGTTTGGTGATGTCTCTTGGTGATCGAATCAAAAACGTTAGACATGAGTTATCTAAGTGGAAGAGAAAAGCCAATGTGAATTCTGAAAAGCAGTTTCAATCTTTGAGAGCTACGTTGGAAGCAGAAGTAAGTAAGAGTCAACCGAAATATGGCCTGATGAAATGATTGAAACAGAAAATTAGTGCAGCCTTAATGGAAGAAGAAGTTTATTGGAAACAAAGGAGTAGGATTCAGTGGCTCCAAGAAGGCGATAAAAACTCAAATTTTTTTCACAATTCCGTCAAGAACAGGAAGGCTAGGAATCAAATTCTTATGTTGAGAGATGAAGCTGGGAGAACGTGTTTTGAAGAAGGGTCCAAAGGTAATGTGGTTGTGCAATATTTTGTTTCACTCTTCTCAAGTACCAACCCAAAACTAGTGGATCAAGCACTAGTTGACTTTCCTTGTCGAGTTATAGAGTCCATGAATCATGATCTGCTAAAGGATGTGACTGATGCTGAAATTAAACAAGCGGTGTTTGCGATTGGTGGAGATAGATGCGCAGGCGCAGATGGTTTCTCCAGCAGGTTCTACCAAAAAATTTGGGGTGCATTTGGTCCTAAGGTTTGTCAAGAAATTCGTCTTTTTTTCAGACTGGATGCTTGCCAATGGATTGGAAATTTACTCAGATATGTCTATTGCAAAGACAAGTAACCCTACCAAGATGACTGAGCTGAGGCCCATAAGTCTATGTCTGGTCCATTACAAGATTGTATCCAAGATCATTAGTAGTCGTCTTAAGAGGATAATGCCATAGTTGGTTACAGATACACAAGGCGCTTTCATTTCAGGCAGAATAATTTCCGGTTATATCCTGTTAGCACACGAACTGATTCATTCAATTTGTACAAATCCGAGAGTTGCATCGAGTTATATGGCCATTAAACGGATATGTTGAAGGCATATGATAGGGTATAATGGTTATTTTCAGAGACAATTTTGAACACGATGGGTTTTGATGGAAGATTTGTAAACTGGGTTATGCAGTGTGTTACCAGAGTTACTTATACGATTCTACTTAATGAGAAGGCTCATGGACTTATAAAACCATAGAGGGGTTTGCGTCAAGGTGATCCAATCTCTCCCTTTCTTTTTAACATTTGTGCGGAAGACTTGATTCATATTTTAAATATGGCAGAGAGAAATAAACGGATTATGAGTTTTAAAGTGGCTCAGACTTGTCCATCAATTCATCATCTTCTATTCGGTGATGACAGTCTACTGCTTTGTCGAGCTGATATGCGTGAGAGTAGAGAATTAAAATGCTGCCTTAGTTTATATGAAGAAGCTTCAGGACAGATTATTAATCTGGATAAGTCATCAATTTTTTTTGGAGAGAAAGTTGATCAAAACCTGAAACTAAGGATTAAAGAAGTTCTGGGAATTGTAGCTGAAAGTGGTCAAGGTAAATACTTGGGATTACCTGAATGTTTTGCAGGTTCTAAGAGGAACTTGTTGAGCTTCATTCAAGAAAGGATTAACTCAAGGATGACAGGGTGTGTGCCAAATCGTTATCTCAAGGTAGGAAAGAAACGTTGCTGAAAGCAATAGCTACTTCTATCCCTGTATATGCCATGATGTGTTTCAAGTTACCAGTCCATACTTGTTAAAAGATCACGTCGGCTATGAAGGAATTCTGGTGGAGTAAGAAAGATAACCGTAAAAGCATTTCGTGGGTAGCTTGGAAACAGCTGTGTAAGCCTAAAAAGGAAGGAGGTCTTGGGTTTAAGGATATAAGCAGATTTAATCAATCTTTGTTGGGTAAACAGGCTTGGCGGATACTTAAAAAACCAGAATCAAAGTTAGCTCAAATACTAAAAGGTAAGTAATTCCGCACATCATCTTTCTTAGAAAGCAAGCTGGGATCAAGACCATCTTTTGGGTGGAGAAGCTTGTTGCGTGGAAAAGATTTATTACTTCAGGGTATTGGGATGAAAATAGGTGACGGTAGATGTACACAAGTATAAAGTGATAAATGGATAATGCACGGTGAACTACATGCCCCGACTCAGCAATCAACCACAATGATGCCAAGTATGAAAGTATCCGAGTTGTGGGATTTAGCTTAAGATAACTGGAAAGAGGATCAATTGCGAAGCTTATTCTCACCTATTGACATTTCCTTGATTGGACAAATTAAGTTAAAGAGTAATGTACGAGACCGCATTATTTGGACCAAATCTTGTAATGGAGATTACAGCACAAGTAGTGGATATCAGATCTAACTTGTAACACTACCAGCGACTAATACAGTCTCTCTACAGAGATCGTTTGTTGAAAAGCAGGTGTTTGATTCAATTTGGAAAGCTAGACCATCCCCAAAGATAAGACATTCTATGTGGAAAATTGCAGTGGGAGCCTTAGCTGTTGCAAATAGACTGGTCAGTCGCGGTATGGAGGTACCTTTATCATGTTTGCAGTGTGGGAGAGGAGATGAGAGATCCACCATGTTCTCTTTGCGTGCAGTTCAGCCGAACAAGTATGGAGTGCTCTACTTTTGCCAGTTCAAAGGATTTGCTCTCTGAATGTTTCAGTAATGGAGAACTTGAAATTTTTGTTAAACTCTCATCTGAGAAAATCTGCGCAGAATTATAAGTTTAGTGTAATTCCCTGGATCTTGTGGCACATTTGGAAATCTAGGAATGCACTGATCTTGAGAAGACTCGTCTCCATCCGGATGATATTGTTAAGAAAGCGTGTGAGGACTGTTCTGAGTGGTTAGCAGCTAACATAGGGGACAATGCAGATTGTAATAGAGTTAGCAGAAGTGGACAAATTCGTCATTGGAAGAAGCCACCGAGTGGTTGGTTAAAATGCAATATGGGTTATAGCTTTGACCAGAGTAATGTGCGGTGTGGTGCAGGTTGGATTCTAAGGAAGGAAGACGGAGGTGCCATTATGCACGGTCGTCGTGCTTTTGCAAACATCAACTGCAGTTTTGAAGCCGAACTAACAAGTTGTTTATGGGCTATCCAATGTATACAACAAACCAAGCAAAACAAGGTAGTGTTCGAATCTAGCTCTGAATATCTTGTTAAGACTCTTACAGAACATCGAAAGCAGTATGGAGAACCCGCTTTGGTGCAACAGATGTGGTCCTTATTGTCTAAAATACCAGAATGGAGAGTTGAATATACTATTGGTCGACAGAACATGGTTGCAGATAAGATAGCATCTTCGGTGACATTGCAAGCTCGCCTCCAATCATACATAGCAGTAGGAGGACCTTCATGGCTACAGGATTGAATTAATGTTGAAGCTCTTATACAGTGAATGTTTTTAGTTTTATTTCACTTTCGACTCTTAAGCATACCTACTAGTATGAAAAGTATTTCTTTGTCCTTTGTGTTGCTCTGTTTTTAGAACCTCCTGGTTTGTTTTGAAACTTGCGGAGAAAAAAAAAGATACATTTCTTTAAAAAATGATCACACCTTTTGAAATTTATTTTTACCCCATATAAAATTTAAAATTTAGTTATCAATTTTGTTTTGAGATTTATTGAATTCATATAAATTAGTTTTAGCTAATAAAAATAATATATCACATATTATGAAAATATATTTAAAACGATAAATAATAGATTAGAAGTATATTATTCACTTAAATTATAATAAATATTAAAACCAAATATATTTATCATTATTTTCAACTTCTTACAAAAGAAATAATATAATAACCTTTCCAATTTTGAAAGAAATTAAATTTATTAATGGTTTCCCCCTCTCTAATTATTGTATTCTACAAAGGGGGATTTTCAAAAATACTCCTATTGGCATGTACTATTTTCAAAACCTACAATTTTCTTTGAAAATTTGGAGAGAGAAATGTTCATTAGGGGTATATTTTAAAAAATGACATTTCAAAAGAAGCATTTTTAGTAATTTCTCTTCTATAAATTAAATTATGTGTTTTTATTTGCTATAGGGTTCTAAGCAATATAGGACTCACCCAAAATTTCTTAATTCAATTTCATATATATAGAAAATACTTTATTAGAAAATACTTTCCAAATTGAAATACTCCCTTTTCAATATTTACTTTTTCAATACAACAACAATTTTACAATTGTTTAAGCATTATATAACTTTAAGTGCCTAATTTTTTGTCAAAGTAGAAAATAATTTTAAAACCGTTAGATTTTTTTATAGTTAAAGTATTGGTATCTTTTTATTTTCATAGGTTTGTGTCCTTTCACTCATAACTAATTAGAAGTTAGTTATTTTCTTTTTCTCTTCATTTCATAGAAGTTATTCAAGACAAGTATAAAAAATAACACAAATTTAATTTATTAATAAAAATATTTATAATAAAAAGAAGAAGAATTGAAGAATTTTTTTATATATATATTAACTTCCCTTATAATGCCAAAAAAAAAACTTCCCTCACAAATCATTTTTGCCATTGCAAACCAATTATTTTTTTCTTTTTCAGTAGTTTTAAAATTATTAATTGTATTTTTTTGTCAATAATTACTCGAAAAGTATTTTTTCTTTTATGGAAATTATTTTATGATAAGTTAAATCTTCATCATATTCAAACAATTCTAAGTAATATTTTCTGCATTTCTAATATTGAATCTTTTCAGTTAAAATATATTTAAAATGTACATTAGTTATTGTTTCATGTGTTTATTTATTATGACTATTCATCTATAGTTATGTGTATTTAACATTTTTAATTTTAAAATTTTATTTTTAGAACATCTTTCTATTATGCCTTAGAAACTTATATTTTTATGTGGATTAGAGATTATTAATTGTTGACTTTAGTATTATTTAACTTTTATACATAAGAGAATATAAATTATAATCATATTTACATAAACTAAAAGTTACTAATATTTTATAAAATTCTAACTATCTTTAATTTTTATGGTAAATTTTTGTTAAAGATATAATCTAAATTTAATACTAAATCTCTTTGTAAAGATATTTTTTGTTTATTGTGTCAGTTTATTTATCGTTATATAGTTTTTTTTAAAAAAAAATGATACAAAATTATTATGTGTTAAATCTTAGAAATAATTAAGAAATCAACTACTATTAACGGTTAATTTTTATTGTATTATCTAATAATATAAGTTAAAAATTCATAATATATTAAAATTATAATTTCATAATATTTAAATTAATTTTAAACTAGTTTTTTAAAGAATTTGATTATCCGCGCGGCAACGCGTGGATTTTATACCTAGTTAATATAATAAAATTTAAAATAATACAAAAATTAAATAATTAATATTGTATTATAATGAGTAAAATAAACAACAAAAAATATCAGCAAAACTAATGTCAATTATTTTGATTTTCCTATAACATATTTGCAATATAAACAGTATGGTTTTTGTTATGGATAATTTTATAAATAAATTTGATTAATATTATATTTCTGTTAATATTAATTGTATTATAGAAATTAGTTATTGCTAGATCATAGTAATATTAAATACTTTATTGCTAAATTGCGAATATTTTTGCTAAATCATAGAAATATAATTAAATATGCATGTATATATATTGAGTTTATTATTATTTATTTTGGCATCTTAATTATCATATAAATGATACATTTATTGCATAATTATAGTTTTTTTGACTTAAAATAATAGTATATGAAATCACATTTAAGTTAAAACCTTCTATCTCATCTCTCTCGTCGTTGGCTCTCTAAGTCTCATTGCCGCCTGGTTTCGTTCTCGTTTTCTCAGTTTTCTTGAGCTCTATGGGTTTATGGGTCTCGCTTGGTCTCAGCTAGGGTTTTCGTTTTGGATGAATGAGGATTTCAAAAGGTGGTGTCCCAGATTCCGGTTGGTTCTTCATGAAGATCTCTTGTTTTCAAAGTGTGTCTCGTCGGTGATTGGCAGCTTGGAGGCGCCTCTCTCTCATTTCTCCCGTTTATTGCTGGTATTTGTTTATCCTAGCTCCGGTTGGGTCTTCTGTTGTTGGGATTGGTTTGATGGAGATCGGGGTCATCGGATTTGGTCGCTGAAGAGTGTGGCAACGGTCGTTTTTGGATTAGCAGGGTGTTTCTGATTTTTGTGGGGTTTTGAATTTGAAATTCGAATTTTGGATTTCTGGTTAGTTTTGACTCTATTCTTCCAATCTCTAAGGTTCTCTACGGGATACAGCTCTTGCTTTACGACTATATATACGATTGTGATCCTTGCATTTGCTTATTGGCTTCTTCGCTTTCTGCCTTCGATAATCTCTTATTTCTCTCTTTTTCTGTTTTTTGGTTTTGTGATTTAAATGGCTCAATTGGGAATTGGATCTTCTGTTTCTCCAATCCGGGTTCCTTTTTTTGACAATTCTGATCTCATTAAGGGTTTTGAGTGGACTCTCTTAGGTAGATGCTTCAACCCAGATGAACAGGATGTGTCGGCCTTGTTGTTACGCTTCCCAAAAATTTGGAGGATGGAGAACAGAGTGCGTGGTTTAGATTTAGGGTTTGGTAAATTCCAGTTTGATTTTGATGCTCAAGAAGATTTGGAGGAGGTCTTGAAGCTTTGGCCTTTTCATTTTGATTATTGGATGGTAACTTTGGTTTGTTGGGAACCGATGGTCGATCTAAATTTCCCTTCTAACATTATCTTTTGGGTTCGAGTTTTGGGCTTGCCAGGACAGTATCGTGCTCTGATTGCGTTTCAACCTATTGATGAAGCTTTGGGAACTGTTTTGGAAATCGACATGGATTATGGTAGAGTGAAGGTTGAGATCGATGGTATGAAGTCGTTGGTCTTTGAGAGGCATGTGGAATTCCGCAAAAATAAGGTTATCAAGGTTGGTTTTGAGTATGGACGGTTGATTGGTTTTTGTAAAATCTGTTCAAGTTTGTGTCATGCTTCTTCTCGTTGTCTTCTTGTTGTTGAGAGTAACTCTAAGGTCGAAGTGGAACAATCTATAAAGTCTAATGAGGGTGCTGTCTTGAGTTACAAGGGAGTTGTTTCTGGTTCTGCTAATGAGTGGCAGAAAGTTGATAATTTTCGTCGTCAAGGGTAATGTGGTCCTCAAGGTAATTTCCAGCGTCTTTCCAATGCCAGTTTTCGTCTGATGATGAGTGGTCTTGAGTCCGTCCATGCTGGTCCGAGTCAAGGTGTGGGGCTGGCAATGTCTTCTGCGACGGAAAAGGTGCCTTGGTTGGAAAAGTCTATGGAGGTTGATACGGTGTCGATTGAGGAGTCAAGGGAAAAGATTGATGATGATTTTGTCTCTGGATATGCGGTTGGTGATTTGGAGAACAATTGTGATGCGGTGGTGGAGGAAGATGAATCTCTCAGGACGGAATGGAAGGATGGTGATGTTTTGGTTTTTGAGAATAAGGTGGGAGAAGTAAACTCTGATGCTCAGGAGGTGGTGATGGAATCTGCATCTAAGAAACGAGTAGCTTCACTTAGAGTTTCTCGTGGATCTGGGAAAAAGGCTAGTTCAGGTTCTTCGACTTTTCGAGCTGTGAGTTCTCGGAAGAGGCTGGTGGAAGCCTTTGTTTCACCTAAGAGGAAGGGGACTCGAGGGAAATCAAGGAGTGGTGTCTCCAAGGCTAACGGTGAAGAGGGTAGTTCACCTTTAGATTGATTTAAAATTTTATTTATGAATAAATTTCTTTGTTGGAATTGTCAAGGCTTAGGGGGTTCTTCTACTTTGGGTTTTCTTAAAGATATTGTGTTTTGTAATAAACCTGATTTTATTTTCTTGAGTGAGACGAGAAAATATAATCAGTATTTGGAAGATTTGGTAATAAATTTGGCCTTTGACGATTATATTTCTGTCGAACCTATCGGTTTTACCGGTGGTTTAGCATTTTTTTCTGCAATGTTTCTCAAGTCTCTTTAGATTTTAAAAATAAGAATCTGATTGATGTATCTTACATGGATGGTGGGGTTCAGTGTTCCATTTTTTTTATTTATGGGGATCATGTTTGTCAGATGAGAGAGGGCGTTTGGGAGCATCTAATTAGATTTAGTGCTTCGCGTATTTGTCTCTGGCTGGTGACTGGGGATTTTCATGAGTTTTTCGAGAATCATGAGAAGTGGGGTGGTCGGCCTCGTCCGTTGAGTACGTTCGCCCCTTTTAACGATATGATCCGAATTTGTGATTTTTCTGAATTTCCATGTTTGGGAAACTCTTGGTCTTGGAGGGGTATGCGTCCTTCTAGTTTGGTGAGGTGTAAACTTGATAAGGCTTTTGGTAACTCTCAGTGGCATTCTTTATTCCCTAATATAGTTACAACGTATTTAGATATGACTGGTTCTAATCATTGACCGATTTTAGTTTCTTCGCTCGGTTTTGTCAACAAGGCCGGTTTGGGTTTCGTCTTTGATAGGCGTTGGCTTGGTAAGCCTGGTTTGCAAGAGACGATTGTTCGGGGCTGATCTAGATATGGTGGATTGAGGAATTATTCCTTTGTTGCTAAGGTAGCGAACTTTCGACTGGAAATTTCCCTTTAGCGGTCCTCTAATATTCCCTCGGTCAGAGTTAAAATTCAGTTATGTAAGGATGTGCTTGAGCAGTTGATGTCTGATGATTCTAGCTCTCTTTCGATTCGTCAGGCCTCTAGAGATCTGCGCCTTGCATATTCGGAGAAGGAGGCTTTCTGGAAACAAAAGAGTCGTAATAAATGGTTACGCGAAGGTGATAAAAATACTCGCTTTTTTCACTCTGTGCCGCAGCAGCATCGTGTGAGGAATCGGATTACTAGTCTTCAAGTATCTTTGGGCGCTTGGGTCTTCAGAGAGGAAGATATCGTATCGGAAGCGGTATCTTATTTTGAGAATTTATTCTCTTCAAGTGGTCTTAGTGATTTTGGGGAAGGTTTGGACTGTATCTCTTCGCGGGTTTTACCAGAATGGAATGTTTTACTTTTATCTCCTATCTCTGAGCTGGAGATTCGACATGCGTTATTTTTGATGGATCCCGAGAAAGCTCCAGGTCCTGATGGTATGATGGCTCTCTTTTTCCAGTAGTCTTGGGACACGGTTAAGGGTGATTTGGTGATTTTGTTAAATGATTTGCTGAGTACAGGTTTTTTTGATACTAGTCTAAATGTTACGAATATTTGTTTGGTCTCCAAGGGCAGTCGCCCTACTCTTACGTCTCAGTTTCGCCCGATTAGTCTTTGTAATGTTGGTTACAAGATTATTTCTAAGGTTTTTTATCTTCGGCTTAAATCTTTTTTCTCCAAGCTGATTTCTGAGACGTAATCAGCTTTTGTGTCCGGTCGTCTTATTTCTGATAATATTCTTATCGCTCAGGAGATGTTTTATGCATTACAAACGAATAAATCTGTTCGCAGTAAATTTATGGCTGTCAAGACGGACATGAGTAAGGCATATGATCGGGTTGAATGGGATTTTATGGAAGCTCTTCTTCTTCGTTTAGGTTTTGATTCTCGGTGGGTGACTTGTGTCATGCACTGTATTCGATCAGTCCGGTACTCGGTCCTTATTAATGGGATTCCTTATGGGAGGATTGTTCCTCAGTGTGGGCTGCGTCAAGGGGACCCTTTTTCTCCTTTTCTATTTGTTTTTTGTATAAAGGTTCTGATTTCTAAGATGCGGATTGCGGAAGCTCAGAGGCGTATCTCTGGTTTGGTCATTGCTTGACATAGCCCCTCGATTTCTCATCTTCTTTTTGCGGATGATAGTTTGTTCTTTTGTAAAGCCTCCCTTGCGAGGCTCAGGCTGTCCTAGAGGTGTTTCGAGATTATGAACGTCTTTCTGGCCAACAAATATATTTCTGCAAGTCTTCCATTCAATTTGGTCATCAAGTGGAGGTTATGGAGCGGTTTCGAGTTCAGAATATTCTGGGTATTCACGAGGTCGGTGGAATGGGGTCATACCTGGGAGTTCCGGAGGGGTTGGAGGGTTCTAAGACGAAGGTTTTGGATTTTATTCATGAGAAGATCAAGGATAGGATTCAGTCTTGGTCATCGCGGTTCCTTTCTAAAGGGGAAAAGGAAGTATTAATCAAATCGGTTCTTTCGGCTATTCCTGCATAGGTGATGTCTTGTTTTTGGCTCCCTAAAGGTCTTTGTAAGAAAATTACCTCGGTAATTACTGATTTTTGGTGGCGGAAGTCTAGTTCTTTGTTTGGCATCCATTGGGTTAAATGGGAGAAGCTTTATCGGGGGAAAAATGAGGGCGGTTTAGGTTTTCATCAGATTGAGGATTTTAATTCGGCTTTATTGGCAAAGCAGCTTTGGCGGCTTTTGGATGCACCAGATTCTTTGTTTGCTCGAGTGTTTAGGGGTTGTTATTTTTGGGACTCCAATCCGATGATCCCTCGTAATGTTTCAGCTCCTTCTTATGGGTGGAGAAGTATTATATCTTCTAGAGCTTAGGTTTCTTTGGGGTTAATTAAGCGTGTGGGTGACGATTAGTCTATCTCGGTCTGGAACGACCCTTGGATTCCAGATGTCTTTCCTCGTGCGGCTCTGGGTCCTGCATCGGACGTCTATCCTGAGCTTTGTGTAGATCAGTTGATATACCCTGTGCGGCGAGAGTGGAGGGTTCTTCTTGTTCGATAATTCTTGTCTCTGCATGATGCATCTCTGGTTCTTGGTATCCCTCTTTCTCGATTTAGTCGTCCTAATCGGTTGGGTTGGCATTTTAAAAAAAGTTGTCGTTATATGGTGAAATCAGGTTATTGGGCTTCTCAAAATGTCAATCGTAGGTCGCTTCCTCTTGGCCCTTCTATTAATTTTCTGCTTAATCAGGTTTGGAAGATCCCTTTTCCCCTCAAAATTAGGCATTTTATGTGGCAAGCTCTTTCTGGTCATGTTCTGGTGGGCCCTATATTGGCTAGACGTGGTATCCCTTGTGAGGGAATGTGTTCGCATTGTGGAGACCCATCAGAATCAATTAATCATGTTTTGTTCTCTTGTCCTCCAGCTCTGCAGTCTTGGGCTTTATCTGCGATTCTCTTTAGTAAGGGGTGTTTTCTGGGGCCGTCTGTCTTCGCTAATTTTGATTATCTTTTTTGGCGTCTACCCTGGGAAGTTGATGCTTTTGCTTTCCCTTGGATTCTTTGGTTTATCTGGAAAGCTCGTAATGCTAAGATATTTTCGAATATTGATTGGGATGCTGGAGAGGTGGTTCGTTATGCTGTTGAGGAGGCAATGGCTTGGAAGAACTCTCTCGAGGTGGCTATGCTTGAGGCTCCTTTGAGTTCTTCTGGGGGGTCTTTTTCTCCAGGGATTCAGGAGGCTCTCTCTCGGCCTTTGGAGGGTCACCCGGGTTTCACGGGGTTTTGTTGTTTTGTTGATGCATCTTGGAAGGATAGCGAGCTGCACTTTGGTTTAGGATGGTACTGCTTTTCTGATTGTCACGGGGCTGCCAATTTTGGAGCTTGTGGTATCTTTCGTAGTCTGTCTCCTCTTCATGCGGTATTTGGGCTATGCTTTGTCTCTCATCGTTCGGTTTCTTGGAGGTGGTCTTTGCCGTTGACTGTACTAATGTTCTGAAGATGATTGAAGATCCGGGTGGGTGGTCAGCGTTCGCTGAGTTGCTTGAAGATTTTTCCCGCCTCTAGTGTTTATTTTATTTTTTTGCTCTTTCTCTTATCCCTCGTGCTCTTAATCACAAAGCTGATTTCCTTGCCCGTCGTGTTAGGAATCTTGTTCGAAATCAGGTCTTTGTGGATTTTGTTCTCCAACATTAATATCATCGTCTATTATAAATGAGTTAAGTTGGGAAAAAACAAAAATAATAATAGTATATAAATGAACAAGAACCTTCATTTGTATACGACTTAAAAGACAACTTATCATTCTATATAATCCATTATAGTATTGTATAGTTATACATTTACTATTAATTTAATAATTATGGAAAACGAATTCTAAAGTGACTCGCACCGTAAATGATAGTTATGTATGGTAAATGCGTTTTTCATTTAATAAGAGAGAACAAAAATTAAAAGCGGTTTTCCTTTTTTGTTTTTTTTGAAAACCGCAGATTGATAGAAATTGTGTGATTGGTGTAATTAGTAGAGATTTTAATTTTCTAGAATAACGCCCCCCTCTTTAACTTAACAATCACACCCTAAATAAGCCCTAAAAAGCAAAGGCTATATAGTACAAATAAATAAGGGATAAATAACTAGAAGTAATCGTTCCTCTCTCACACTTATTTCTCTAAAATCAAGAAAAAAGAAAAGCAAGAAGAGAGCTCATCAATGGCTCCGACAATAAGATATGTCGGACGTTACTCAAATCACCGAAAGTACTCTGTCAATTTTTTTGGAGAAAGGTTCATTGTTACCGTAACGGCTAATTCCTCCGCCATTAACCGATGGATTCGCGATGTTGTCTACAATATCCGCAATTGTTTTTCCTCTCGCCCTCTTGTCGTTGGAGTCGGTGTCCAGTGGATACCGGATCGTAAAAAGTCCAACTCACCACCGCATAACTACGCCGATTCTCCACCGGCCAGTTACTTCTCGGACTCACCACCCAATAACTATGCCGATTCTCCACCACCGAGTTACTACTCCGACTCACCACAGAATGTTTACTACATCGATTGTGCGCGAGCCAGTTATCACTCCGACTCGCCACCCAATAGTTACTCTACCGATCATCCGCATGCCAGTAATAGCAGTACCGATAATCCAGCGGAAACACTGCAACTATGTGTGGGAAAAAAATGTCTAATCATCCAGTTACGTTACTGTGATCATGTTCCTAACATTCTCCAAAGTTTTCTGACGGATCCAAGAACCAAGTTCGTCCGCGTTTGGAACAGACGAGACGCAAGCAAGCTAGCTCGATGTATGCATCAGTTAGAGATTGGAAAGCTTGTGGACATGAGGATCGATGTGAAGGATCCAGAAGGAAGGGACATGAACCGTTGGTAGTTTGGAAAGATAGTTGAAGAATGTTTGGGTTATGAAGGAGTGAGGGTTGATGAGGAGATAGGTAGGAGTGATTGGAGCTACTACAACCTACACGATGATCAGATTCTCCAGGCATCTGTAGATGCTTACGTTTGCGACAAGATCGGTGTTAGAGCTCGTATATGGCGACGTTGAAAGCTTGTTTAAAAATAACTTCACTATAATCTATCGATGCTTTATGAATGTTTCAAGCTCGCTGTTAATTAAAGATTCTCTCTGAGGAATTTTTAAATTAATCTCTCTTTTGTTTAGGTAGTGGGTAAAAAGAAAAAGAACTTTGATCCATCGGCTCCATTAAAAGTGCAATGATGTTACATTCGATTCAAATATGAATTGAGTTTTTTAAATTCTAGTCTATAGATTGTGGAAGATACTAAATTTTATAAATTAATACAACTTAATCTTATGTAAGTATTCTTTCTTCCAAAATACAATGTTGTGAGATCTTTTTTACAAAATTAACACGAAGACTTTATTTTTCAACAAGCGAGTCCTTTGTATAAGAGAGTGTTCAACAAGAGAAGTGTTGGGACAAAAAGAGAAATGTTTAGTTACAGAAGCACAACTCGACAAGTATTTAGCTTCTGGTTCATTTTTAGGGATTGAAGAGACCATTGAGATTGGTGATGCAGGGAGTCGTTGCTCATACTCATAGTACTTGGCTGCAACTATTTCTGCAGAACATATATCAGACTGTTTACTCAGGAGTTGAATTGCGGGATTTGATGGACGTAAGACATATTCTGTATTGTTCGTAATGGTCCTGCGATTTTGTTTGATTGAAAGGCCCAAAGTAGCTTCTTTGGTACAATTCTGCATCATTTTCTCTGTTTACTCGTCTTTCAGCTCTGTTCTTTCATAACACTTCAAGACAGATTACTCTATGGTTCCATTTCGGGTCAAATCCTCAGCAGAATACATGTTATATTAACAAAATTGTTTGGATATATGTATAAACTAAACTAGCCTATCCAATCACATTTTTTTTGAACATACTTAAATAAATGATTGGAGCCACTATTTTTTTTGTTGCTTGCTTCTTTTTTTTTTTAACATCAGTGTCTTGCTTCTTCTATTTGCTAGATTGTGAAAAAAAAAACAGTTTTGTTTCACTCCTTAATTTCATGATCATTATCAATAAATTAATATATGCTTGATCACAAAAATTAGAGTTTTGTTAAATTCAAATCAAATGGTCACAGACGAAAATTCAGTACTTAGTTGACGCGTTTTGCGTGTGACAGTATCCAAAATTCCAACGGTCCGATTCGTATAATAATAGCTCCAAAGATCAACGGTGAAAATTTGGTGTACGTAGGTAGACTAAAAAAGCAATGGCTACATAGTAGGGACAAACATAGTTGCACTATATCAATAACAATAAACCATTTTTCACTCGTTATTCCATGAATATTAATATCAATTTGATCACAACAATTTCTGGAATGCCTATTTAGTTTTTAAAATAATAATAAAACGAAAGATAATTGAGTATTTTACTATTTTTACGTGGAGTACAACTGGAATGCCTATTTAGTCTCCTATGTTATTCTTTGTGTTCCTATCAACTGACACTTTCTATCTACACCGTTTACTTTATTCTTATGGTTCTAGTTCAGGTCAGTTATATTAACTATGAGCCGACGAAACTTTAAAGACTGAACTAGCCTCATTTTTCTTTTCAAATAGTATAAATCACACCCTTGCCACGATCTCAATGACAATAAATCTCTCTCCTCTAGAGCTCAATAAATGGCTCCGACGATAAGCCTACAGGAACGTTTCTCAAATTACGAAAAGTATTTTGTGGATTTCTTCGGAGAAAGTTTCATTGTCACCGTAACCCACACTTGCTCCGTCATTCGAGATTGGGTTGGAGACTCCATACACACCCACAACCTTTTATTCTCTCGCCGTCGCCCTCTCGTCGTTGGAGTCGGCGTAATGTGGAAGCCGGCTCCTAGAGAGTCCAACTCACAACGGCACAATTACAACGCCGATTCTCCGCCGGCCAGTAACAAGATATCCGATTATGTAGCGGATACGCTACAGCTGTGTGTTGGTAGAAAATGTCTCATCATTCAGTTACGTTACTGTCAGCAAGTTCCTAACAATCTCCGAAGATTTTTGAGGAATCCAAATATCAAGTTCGTCGGTGTTTGGAATCATGAAGACGCAGGAAGGCTATCTGAATGTGCGCATGAGTTAGAGATTGATGAGCTTCTGGACGTAAAGGACAACTTGATTGATTTGGAGGGAAACAGCATAGATCAATGTTCGTTTGAAAAGATTGTTGAGAAATGTATGGGTTATGAAGGAGTGAGACTTGAAAAGAGGATAAGCATGAGTGATTGGTCCGTCCCCTACCTACACCATGATCAGATTCTTCAGGCGTCGGTAAAAGCTTTCGTTTGCCACAAACTCGGTGTTAGGGCTCGTCTATGGCTACTTTGAAAACAATTATCAACATTAATCACTCTTTTTCTGGCTTCAAAATTTTTTTTTTTTTTTTTTTGTTCATCTGTTGCTTTTTTGTATGATAAAAAGTTGTTTCACTCGTTTCACTGAATGTTATCGATTAATTCTGTTTGATCACAAAGACTCAAGACCTTAGTATTCGTTTGATCCCACGAGTAATACGAATATAGATATTCCATGAATGTACATTATATACCATTAGAGAAGTTTTCTTGTTTCCTATTATTGACAAAAAACTAAAGGAAAGTTTTCTATATTTTAAATTATTTATTTTAATCCTTCCATTTATTATGTTACCCAATCAAATCCTAATTCTCCCATTTTTGTCTCCTTAATTCCATAAATATTATCAATAAATTACTATCTGCTTGATCATGTTAGACTCAAATTCAAATTCAATTTTAATTGTCACAGACGAAAATTCAGTAATTAGTTAAAGCGTTTTGCGTGTGCTACAAAAAGTACTGCCTACATATGTACAGACAAACACCGTTTCTCTTCCTCTCTAACTCTCTTCTCTAAAATTGGGGAAACAAACAAAAAAAGCAACAAGAGAGAGCTCAATGGCTCCGAGGATGAGAATCGTCGAAAGTGACTCAACTCACCAAAAGTATTTGGTCGATTTCTTCGGAGAAAATTTCATTGTCACCGTAACATCGACTTGCTCCGTCATCCGCAAATGGATTAGCAATGTCATCTACATCCACAACAGTTTATTCTCTCGCCCTCTCGTCGTTGGAGTCGGCGTCCAGTGGACACCGTTTAGTTATCGCTCCGATTCTCCAGCGGATACTCTACAGTTATGCGTAGGTAAACGATGTCTCATCATCAAGTTATCTCACTGTGACCATGTTCCTAACATTCTCCGAAGATTCCTCACGGATCCAAATACAACGTACGTCGGCGTTTGGAATCATCAAGACGCAGGAAAGCTAGTTCGATGTAAGCATCAGTTGGAGATTGGAGAGCTTCTGGATATAAGGCACTACGTGAATGATGATGAGGGAAGGAGCATGATTCGTTGTTCGTTTGAAGAGATCGTTGAGGAATGTTTGGGTTATGGAGGAGTGAGGCTAGATCCGCAGATAAGCTTAAGTGATTGGAGCCATTTCAACCTAGGTCCCGCTCAGATTCTTCAGGCCTCTGTTGATGTTTACGTTTGCCACAAGCTTGGTGTTCTGGCTCGTCTATGGCAAGTTTGAAAACTAGCATCAAACTCATCACCCTTTCATGGCTTGATTTCTTTTTTTTTTCTTTTTAATCAGTGACTTGTTTTCTTCTTTTTGTTGGTTTGTTTGATAACTAGTTGTTTTTCAATCGCTAATTCCATGAATATTCTCTGCTCGATGGATTGATTAATCTAAACTAAACACTATCCAAAACAACAATTTTATCTAGAAGGGCAAAATAGTAAATAGCTTATAAAGACGCGTATATGCATTACTTCTTCTTCTTATTAGTCTATAAGCAAATTCTCTTTCCCTTTGTCGTCGTTGTCTTCCACTATTTGGGTTTCCACCGCCGACAACGTTAAATTCCGATGGTTCCTCCGCCGTCAAATCCGCAACAGGTTCAGCAATTCCTCTCCTCCGTGCTCTCCCAGCGCGGTCCTGCCTCCGTTCCCTACGACGAATCCACCAAGTGGTTGATCCGGCAACACCTCCTTAACCTAATCTCTTCTTACCCTTCCTTAGAGCCCAAAACGGCGGCGTTTACTCACAACGATGGCCGCTCCGTCAATCTCCTCCAAGCAGATGGTACGATCCCGATGCCTTTTCATGGAGTAACCTACAACATCCCCGTCATCATCTGGCTCCTCGAGTCGTACCCTCGTCATCCTCCTTGTGTCTATGTCAATCCCACCGCCGATATGATCATTAAGCGACCTCACTCACATGTCACTCCTTCTGGTCTCGTCTCTCTTCCTTATCTCCAGAATTGGGTTTTCCCTAGCTCAAATCTCGTAGATCTCGTCTCCGATCTCAGTGCCGCTTTTGCTTGTGATCCACCTCTTTACTCGCGACGGCGTCCTCAGCCGCCTTCACCGTCTCCCCCTACAGGATACGATTCACCCCATTCACGACCTCCTTCCGCTGATCCGTCATTACCTCGACCGTTTCCGCCCTCACCTTATGGCGGAGGAGGTAGAGTGCAAGTGCAGCACGTTCACCACCAGCAGCAATCGGATGATGCAGCGGAGGTTTTCAAGAGAAATGCGATTAATAAGCTGGTGGAAATGGTTCACGGTGATCTTGTTTCCATGAGGAGAGCCAGAGAAGGTGAAGCAGAGGAGCTACTGAGTTTGCAAGCTGGGCTGAAGAGAAGAGAGGAGGAGATCAACAGAGGTTTGAAAGGAATGGTAGAAGAGAAAGAAACACTTGAACAGCAATTACAGGTTATATCCATGAACACTGATATTCTAGACTCATGGGTTAGAGAGAACCAAGGAAAAACCACGAATTTAGTTGATTTGGATGTGGATAAAGCGTTTGAATGTGCTGACACACTCTCCAAGCAGATGTTAGAGTGTACTGCTTTGGATTTAGCCATTGAAGATGCTATTTATTCATTGGATAAGTCGTTTCAGGATGGGGTTGTTCCGTTTGATCAGTACTTGAGGAACGTGAGATCTTTGTCGAGGGAACAGTTCTTCCACCGAGCCACGGCTTCTAAAGTCAGGGCTGCACAGATGGAAGCTCAGGTTGCCGCAATCGCAGGTAGGTTACATTCATGAATGCAATCCATGTTTTCTTGTTTGTGGGATGCTGTATTACAATGCTCTGGTTATATAGTCTTAAGAGTAGCATCTTTGAGGAGAATTCTGGCTATACGTGTGGATGGTTCCTCTTTAAAATTGAATTAAATGTCTATAGACTATATATATACACCTACACTGCTTTGTGCTTATACAGATTTGAATGGATCAGACCTGAGAATCATCTCCTTTTGTTATCAGTGATTGCTTAACATTATTTATCTAATAAATCATTTGGGTTACGAATGTTAGTACTTTGTCTTTTAGAAATTGGAATACTTGTTTTTCTTTTTCTTTTTGGTCAACAACACAAAGATTATTTATCATGCAGAAGTAAGCAAAAGAGTAAATGTAATTGACTTTATAGAATTGATTGTTAAACATTGTCGAGTTTCTTTTCATCAACTGCAACATTCTTATACCTGGTTTGAGACTGTCTTCATTGTCTTGAATACAACCAGATACATCCTTAGGATTATTACTTATGAACCACTTAACTCTATAATCGGAAAACACATGATATCGATGTAAAATCAAACTGAAATTCAATAACTTATGCGGTTTATACTGATACAACATTCCAAACCACTTCAAAAGAAAACATTGAAACCAAAAATTTCCGACTCCTTTGGACAATCTCTGGCACATAGCACAAGTTAAACCACAGCTAAATAAAACATTAGTGTTTAGGTGGTAAGCTCCATGATAGCAGAGACAATATCCCCATCAGCAGCCTTGAGAGCCTTCACTGCCCTTGGCCTAGACACTCCTGCTTGAGTCATCACTAACTCAATGTCCTTTGGTTCAACACCTTCCTCGTCAACCTCCTCGTCGTCCTGAACTGCAGCAGCACTTGAGGACTCACCCTTTGAAATCACATTGCTGAGATCTGGAGCCTTGAATTGCTCTGCTGCCTGGGACTGGATCTGAGAGCTCAAATCCTCAATCTTTACCTCTCCAAAGATCACATATGTGTCTGATGCTGGGCTTTTGAATACATCAGGTTTTGATATGACAAATAAGATCTGTAATTCAAAGCAAAGATGGCAGTCTATCAATACATTTTAATGTGTATGATCTATGAGATATGGGAATAAAGAATGAAAGTCCAATAGAAAACACTAACATTCTTGCTCTTTTTGATGGTGACACGGCTCACACCAGTGATAGGTTTCATCCCCAGTTTCAGCATCGCTTTGCGACTCTTCTTCTCACTTCTACTTTGTTTTGACTTACCTCCGGCCTCTCCATCTTGTCCTGATTCACCAATCATAAGAATGAAAGATCATTAACATGTAGTTCAGTAAACACAAGTCATGTTTCCCAGCAACAAGCAGTATCTGTTCAGACGACGAGTTAACGGTCATACAGAGCAAGGATGCTACGAAACCAAAGTAGTCCATTCTCAAGTAGATTCATTTCAACAAAAAAGTTTAAGCTTTTACCGAAGACCAATCTTTCCAACAGAATTACAGAGTTTGAGCATCAACTAATATGACCCAGATGTAGACAAATCCTTGAAAACAATAAAAGTATCTTTACTAAATTGCAGTATTTTGATCAAGGAAAAGAACAAGCTTATACTGAAAGAACCAAAAGCAGTACTTACCCTCTGCCTCGTCATCATCATCGGAATCATCTTCTTCATTATCATCATCGTCCTCAACTTCAGGCTTATCGAGCTACAAATCAGACAAACGCTATGTCAATCAATGATTGAAGTGATGGGATCACTAAGAATTCATAGAGTTCACATAATAAAAAGATTTCAGATCTAAGGTCTTAGAAGCCCTGATATCTACTAAGCAGATAAAACAGATCTAAGGACAAACAGATTAAAAATCAGAATCCAATCTTAAGACAAATAAACACGGTGTTGAACAAAAAAAAAAAAGACACGGATGACAGATACAGAGAGGATAAAAAATGATCAATTACATCGATCTTCTGTTCTTCCAATTTGGCGGCGAGGATCTCTTTCTCAACGGCAGTCATGGTGTGCAAGTGTGTATTGAAACTGAAGAGAGAGAGAGATTCGTGCGGAAACCTAAAACCCTAGAAACGTGATTGAGTTGCGGAGGAGAAGACTCGAGTGTTATTATTGTTGTATGGTAAATCGAAAGGCCCAAAATACCAATGGAAACTTTAAAAGTAATCTTATTATCCATTTGGCTTACAAAGGCCCAAAGTTGGTCGGACTATTAATCGTGAATAACCGACAAACAAAAAACATAAAATCGCCGTCTGTGGGGATCGAACCCACGGCCACGTGGTTAAAAGCCACGCGCTCTACCACTGAGCTAAGACGGCCTACACACCTTATGCTTCTAAATATATTTATTGACTTATTATTAGTGCCTTGCAATTAAAAAATGGAATATGAAGTAAAATTGACGGAGCTCCATCTGTTTCTTCTTCTTTCTCACCGGAGCCCTTGGTGGCCAAATACTCAGTCGACGACTGACGACGGCGACTAAAGCAAAACAGAAGGAAGAGAAAGCATGCCGCTTGTTTCGAGGATACGTAAGCAGACTGATTACAATTCCTTCCCACCTTCGATTCCCATTGTTATCGATAATGGTGCCTCATACTTCCGTATCGGGTACTTCACTCCATAAATCTTAAATTCCTTCTTATTGCCAACTTAGTTTTGCCTAAAAACTTTTAGGCACGTAGTTATCATCTTCCACGATTTATTTAAAGTGAAATTCTCTGGGTTTCAGGTGGGCAGGAGAAACTGAGCCTCGTATTGTTTTCCGCAATATCGTGCAAAGACCACGCCACAAAGCTACAGGTATTAATCCATGTATATTGTTTCCACATTATCACTTTTTAGTGCTCATACGCGTCTTCACTGCTTCTGTGCTGAGCTGCTGCTGGAGTAACCAATGTGTCTAATGATATGATTTTTAAATTACTACAAGTGCTGAGTCTTGTAAATTTGGAGCTGTTTGAAGTTTTGGCTGTGATATATGACTTTGCTTTATCTTATATTTCTTACAAGTTATTTTCTATATAGATTTGATCTTCTTTCTATCATAGGTGAAACTGTTACTATTGTCGGCGACCAGGATCCGGCCATGATGAAGAATTTTGATTGCACTCGCTCAGGACCACGTTCACCTTTTGACAGCAATGTGGTTTATCAATTCGAGATCATGGAATATGTATGGATTCTATACCAGTTTATTCAGTCATGAATTGTATTGTTTGTATGAATTTGTAAGGTCTTCGGTTCCAGGAATTTGTAGCTCCCATCATGTCTTTTTCTGAGCTTCTGCTCTTTACCTTTTTCGTATATGGTTTGGCTTCTTTTACTGTTATCTCGTATTCCAAGTTCTTTGATATTTATGTTCAGTAGTTAATGCAATCACCGAAGAATCCATGGCATTAATCTTATTGTTTTTTTTTTTAGATTCTTGACTTCGCGTTTGATCGTTTGGGTGCTGATGGGTCAGGGGTATTTCCTAGATCTCATTTTCTTCATCTTGATAATGAGTTTCATTGTATAACCTGTCAGAACTTTGTCTCTCGATTTAATATCAGTTGATGGCAGGACAGATTGATCATCCAATCCTAATAACTGAATGTGTGTGCAACCCAGTTCAGTCTCGAAGCAAAATGGCAGAACTGCTGTTTGAGACTTATGGAGTGCCTGCTCTTGGTATGACCCTGACTCCCTGCCTGAGTTATTTGTTTGGTTTCTAAATCTGATTATGTTCTTGAATTATATGTTACATAATAATTATGGAGCCTTTTCTGTGTTGCTTTCATTAAGATTCCTTACTCTCATGTTGTCACAGCATTTGGAGTCGATGCGGTTTTCAGCTACAAATACAATCAACTACATGGAATTTGTCAGAAAGATGGAATTGTTCTCTGTCCTGGATTCACTACAACACACGTCATTCCGGTATGTATTTATGACTACTGTGAATACATCCTAGTGTCAACCTTGTTTATTTTCTCTCGTAAAACAATCCCTTTCCTGAAATCAGGTCAGCCATTGGCCTGATAATGCGTATCTGTCTTATTGATCTTGTACGTGGTTTCGTTGGTTATTAGTTTGTCGACGGAGAACCTAATTATAAAGGATCCTGCAGAACTAACATTGGTGGATATCATGTCACTGATTATTTAAAGCAGCTTCTGTCACTCAAGTACCCTTTTCATTCGTGAGTGTTTCCTCTGGATCTATCTTCTCAATGTGATTACTCACTATTTCATATCTGATATGTTTTTCTTGCTATATTCAACTTCACAAAAGGTCTAGGTTTACGTGGGAGAAGGCTGAAGATTTGAAATTGGAACACTGTTATATTGCACCTGACTATGCTTCAGAAGTTCGACTATTCCAGGTAAATTGAATAATTCACTTCTCTCGTTTTTCTAATCAGTTTGTGATGCTAGTAAACTTAATTTAGATCATCACAAATGACCAGGAAGGAAAGAAAGAAGCTGAAGAAAAGACAAGATATTGGCAGCTTCCATGGATACCCCCTCCAACAGAAGTACCACCATCAGAAGAAGAGATTGCAAGGAAGGCAGCTATAAAAGAAAAGCAAGGTCAAAGGCTGCGAGAAATGGCTGAAGCAAAGAGATCGTCCAGGATAAATGAAATGGAGAATGAACTGCAAAGCTTAGGTTTCCTTGTAAAGCAACTTGACCAGGTTGAAGAGGATGATATTCCATCCTTTTTGTCAGGCACTGGTTACACATCCAGGCAAGAGCTAGAATCAACTGTTTCGAAAGTGACACAGTCGCTTAGAAAAGCCAAGGGTGAGCCAAAGAATGATCCAGCTGAGAATGAAGAAAACACTGATACTTTTAATAATGACAAGTATCCTCTTTTGAATGTCCCTGACGAAATACTTACTCCTGAACAGGTTTGTTTCCAGAACAGTGAGAAATCCTTTCATATGAGTGTTTAATTTTCATGAATTCTCATTTTGCTGCTTGCAGCTTAAAGACAAAAAAAGGCAGATATTTCTGAAAACAACAACAGAGGGCCGGCTACGAGCTAGACAAAAGCGTAATGAGGAGGAACTCCAAAAAGAGAGAATAACTCAATTAGAGGAGGAAAGACGGCGGTATGTATACCAAGTCATTAGTTACTGTTAGTAGGAGCAAAGACTAATCCTTTTGTTTTTTGTATGTTTTGTGCTTGTAGTGAGAACCCAGAGTTTTACTTAGAGGAGATGCGAGCTCAGTACAAAGAAGTGTTGGAGAGGGTTGAGCAGAAAAAACGTCTAAAAACAAATGGATCAAGTACAAACGGGAATCAAAAGTCTGGAGGAGTTGGGCGAGGCGAGCGACTAAGCGCTGCGCAGAGGGAGAGAATGCGTCTACTGACAACAGCAGCCTTTGATAGAGGTAAAGGCGAGGATACGTTTGGTGCTAGAGATGAAGATTGGCAGCTCTACAAACTTATGAGCAAGGATAATGAGGATGATGACGAACGACCTGATTCAGACGAGGCTGAGTTAGCTCGTTTATCATCTAGGCTTCAAGAAATTGATCCAACATTTGTGCAGAAAGTAGAGGGAGAGTCGAATCAAACATCAGGGGATGTTCCACGAGTTCGTCCATTAACAGAGGAAGATTACAAGATAGTGATTGGTATTGAAAGATTCCGGTGTCCTGAGATCCTGTTCCATCCAAACCTTGTTGGCATTGACCAAGTGGGCTTAGACGAGATGGCTGGTACATCAATTAGAAGGCTACCACAAGATGAGAAAGAGTTAGAGGAGAGGTTAACTAGCTCCATAGTGATGACTGGTGGGTGTAGCCTTCTTCCGGGAATGGGAGAACGGTTGGAATGTGGGATTAGGATGATAAGACCATGTGGATCTCCCATAAACGTGGTTCGAGCTATGGACCCAGTGCTGGATGCGTGGCGTGGAGCATCTGCGTTTGCTGCTGACTTGAACTTCTTGGGAAATGCATTTACCAAAATGGATTACTACGAGAAAGGAGAAGATTGGCTTCGTAGATATCAAATTCGATACAATAATATATGATCGATCACTCACTCCTATTGTCATTTATTATGGATTTTACTTACTATTTGGTTAGCTTTAGCTTTCAATGAACTATGTTTTATGATTGTTTGGACAAATACCAAAATATTTTACAATTATATAAAAAATTAGAATTGCTAATATGTAAAAAGAAGAATTAACGAAATAATAAAAAATAATTATTATATCAATAGCCCAACCGAGAATAGCCCAATTTGAGCATAAACCTCAGGAACCCTAGCTTTTTTCTCATTTCGAATCTGGAGCTTGAAATCGTGCTTGGGCATAACGATGTCTAGCCTCAGAAGAGCTCTGCTCGTTGCAGGGAAGACGAAGATCAACCTCGAGAACTGCCATTTCATTACCGGCATCAACTATAACGGCCTGAGTGTGAAGCAATTACAAGAGCTCCGTGGAATCCTCCGCGAAAACACAAACACGAAGCTCCTCGTGGCTAAGAACACTTTGGTATACAAAGCCTTGGAAGGAACCAAATGGGAGTCTCTGAAGCCATGTATGAAGGGTATGAACGCTTGGCTCTTCGTTCAATCCGAAGATATCCCTACTGCTTTAAAGACTTTCATCAATTTCCAGAAAGAGAAGAAGCTCTTCGACAACAACTTAGGCGGTGCCGTCTTCGAGGAGAAATTATACGCTCCTCAAGATTACAAGGTCATTGAAAACATGCCATCTCGCTCCGATGTTTATGGTTCGATGCTTGGATCTTTGCATTGGCCCGCGTTAGATCTCGTCAATATATTGCAGGCACCATTGGCGTCGGAAACTGAGACTGAGACTGTTGCATAGAATGAATTTTGCCAATGTCTTGATCTGGAAATGTATTCAACTATCAGTTTCTTTTGTGCTTGTGTGCTTCCGGACCAATAATAGTATTTTTTTTATCAAATAATTTATGGGAATTCTCTTACCAATTGCTGTTTCTAAATACTCCTTGTTCTTTTTGAGCTTCAAAGTTCAGAACCAGTTTTTCTGGTTTTTGTTGCAGTGTATTCAGCTTTTCGTATCTTGTTCTGTTGTTTCCTAGAAGAGAAAAGAGGTGTAACAATGGTGAAATTGTAACACTTGTTGTAAAATTAAATTCTTCTTATGCAGTCACCGTAATGTCTGTTGCTGCATAATCCAACAAGTTTCAAGCAAGTAATTCTAAAATCTTCTCTGTGACGACTCACCTCTCTCAACAATCTTCTTTACATACGATCTTGTTTGAGTGTGGTATACGCTTGATTTTGACTACTTTTTTTTCTGTTCAAGTAAGCTTGAGATCTGTAACAAATACAGAAGTTACGCAGGTCCAAATTCTGAATCAGATGATGTTCTTATGCTTGAAAGAGCCTCAGAGCTGAAGTGATCCGACCATGAGACTAGAAACGACGAATTCCCAACAAAATAATCTATTACAAACACATTCACTTTTCTTGGTTGTTATGATGCTCTTTTATTTCTCAAAGACAATGGTTTAATTTTGTTTTGGAACAAATTGAGTTGAGCAGTGTAAACCTTTTATAAATTTGACAATATTGTTTGCCATCTGATGGTCAGGCTTTATACACTAAATCGTCTAGCTCTCTTCGCCAAATACAATTATATATACATGAATTTTTTTTTTTCATTTGATCCATCTCATATTGCGAAAATGGGATCGACTTCCGAGTTAGAGAAATCTGAATGATGCCACGAATTGGAACCGCTTCTGCGTGCACTCTTCACCTTCTTCCTCATTATCCTGGTTCTCTTCGACTTTACCACGTAATAAGTCATGGTTCCAAGAACACCAGCCATTATCACACCCCCAACCACTGTCACCAGCTCAGCCGCCCACTCGTTCTTACGCCCAACCACTATGTATGACGATGCAAGAAACGCCACCGATGTACACATAGATGCCAACCACATCAGTTTATTGATCACTTCCACTACTCTCTTCTCAGCTTTTGTCTCTCCTCTTACCAATGTGATCTGGACCACCACAACCGCCAGAGAAGTAAACAACGCGATTGCATTGAAGATGAAGAAGATCTTGAAAGATGCTCTGTCCACCACCACTGCTGATCCGTCGTCGTTGTCTCCCCCGGGCACTGTAAATATAGCAGCAAAAGCTACAGTTGCAAACAATACAGCTACAACAGTTACCGAATTGGTTGCATTATTAATCCCTTCTCTGTGCAGTTTCCTGAGTTCTTTGGAAATGTTGTGCACGTTTTTGTTGGTCCTTTTTGTTTGCTCCAGCTGGATATGTACATCGTTCTTGATTTGGGTGACAGTGCTTCTCAACTCGTCCCTTGGCTGGTTTAGCTCATTCGCCCTTAGAGCCCCACTACGAGCAAGACATTCTTTTATGTATGAAGATTCTTCAGAGGCTGGAAGCCCCTCTGCTATGTCAAGCGCTGTCTTGTGTTCCCGGGTTAAAGCATTGGCGTTGGTATCCGGCAGTGATAACAATAGTTCTACAATCTGCAAGAATATGCCAACGTGTAAAGACACAATCAAAAAACTCGAAAATGTATCATACCCTCAGGGTAATGCATACCTCTGCTCGTTTTTTCCTGGTGGCAACATGTAAAGCTGTGTTACAAGACTTGTCCGGTTGCATAACAATCGCAGGATCTGCTTGGAGCAGTAGTTTCACCACTTCAGAATTCTGCCCTTTAACAGCCATGTGAAGTGCAGTTTGTCCTTTCTTGTCAACCCGTCTTGCTAGCTGAGGATCCTTGGCAAGAAGAGCTTTTATGACCTCCACATGACCTTGCCTTGCAGCTAGGTGCAAAGCATTCTTATGGTTTGACCGAGAAATTTCTAGCAAATTCCCAGCTTTGGATAACAGCTGGTTCACAACTTCTGTATGGCCTCTCATAGCTGCAGACACAAGTGGAGTTGCATTCGATGGGCCAAATGTATGGCTAAGCGTCGAATCATGATCTAGCAAGACCTCAACAATAGCTGCAAGAAAAAAAAAACCACTTTTATTCACATTCTATAGTTATATACAGAAGAAAAGTTTTATGAAAAGGTAAATCCAAGAGTTTACGGGCATTACCATGATGACCTTGTATAGCAGCAATATGAAGCGGATCATATCCAGAACGGTTCTTCTTAGCAATACTCTCTCTACTCGAATACTTCAATAACTCTTTAACAACATCAAGATGTCCTTTATCTGCAGCAGTGAAGAGTGCCGTCTCCCCTAATTCATTCACCTCATTCACGATGGATGCTCGTATCTCTGCAACTTCAGTATCAAATTCTTCTCCACTCAGAATCCCTTCCATCTGAGAGTTAATATCCTTGAGAATCTGCTGTACAGCTGCCAAATCACCCCGTTGAGCCGCTAAGTGTAGCTCTGTGTCGTTGTGGCGACCTGTGACTTGCTTAACATACTTTTTCTTCCCAGCTTGATCCATTCTTTTGCCTGAATTAGACAAAACCAAAGCTGGTGCGGTTGCAGTTGCAGACGGTGAAGGTGTTGGTGAAGGATCTGTCATAGGATTTTGATTCTCACTAGACTGTAAAATCAAACCCCCTTTCTCCATATCTTTTTCTCCTGAAAGTTCAACAGACGAAAACATCAAAATTAACTAACATGAAATGTCAAATTTAACTACCCAGATCTGGTATAATATACATATCTATCTGAATATTCGGGGAACTCCAAACAGAAGTTCAATCATTCCGTCAATCAAGTTTATATCATTTGGATATAATATTGCAAAATTCACGTGAAGTGAAAGACATATGGGTTGTTCGGTATTCCACAGACAAAACGAGGGACCATGAAGATCACATGTCCGAAACGGTTGAAGATTCTTTCCGACAATTATGCAAACAATTAATCAACCGAGAATAAATATTTCAGCCTAAAACTAAATAGCAAGTGCTTCCACTTTCCAGCCCAACAAATACCAAACAAGAATACAATTTCATATCCAAAATCGGATCAAAAACTCTAGATCGTATGGAACAGACTCAACAAAAACTGAGAGATGTGTGTGTATATAAGTAAACTCAAAATTAATTGTCAGCTACCGTCTACGAAGGATGAAGCAGCCATGAGTGAAGCGCGAAGCTGTATTTTGGTTGAACTGAGATGTTATTTGGGGAAGAAGGAAGAAGGAAATGGGAAAGTGAGAAGAAGGTTAGATAGAAAAAGAAGACTCAAACTTCATGTGGTCAATCGCATGACTCAAATATGTGCGCCTTTTCTTACTTTTTATTTGCTTTATTTACAGAACAGTCTCCATCTTTTTCTATTTTATTGAATAGCCCCTCCAGGAAAGACAGTTCTTTCACAGCTTTGGTTTGGAGACAAATTTAGCCCTTAGTACCTTGGAACATAGCGAGGTGATCTCACAAGACTCTTAACACCATAGCTTTATAGTTTTCTTGCGTTCTCAATAACAAAAGAACCCTAAAGATGAATGGTTCAGTCAGGTCAATAACATTCATTGATGATGCTTAGCAAGTCTAGCTCTCAGATCTGAGAAAACAAACTGAATCATTCATCAGCATAAGTGTATGCAGAATCTAGAGGAAACAAATAAATACAAGGTGATATTCCACCATCCTAGTTTATGTCCACTAAAATGAGACTAAACTTGAAAGTACAAAAGTCACCACACTTTTTTTATGTACAGAAGATGATGGTCATACATCGCCATTAGAATTAACAAGTCACAACAAATAAAATTGAATCACTTTCAAGCTTCCAATTCGTCAGCTAGACAACCATCTTCTAAGGCAACACGTTTCAGATCAATGATAAATTGATCTTGAAGAAACCCGAAACCGAATGTCCCATTTTCATACAACCAGACCCGCCCTTGGCCTCTGGGAAATGCATTGTCATAGCCCGATTCTCCTGGCAATACGAGGTCGTAACTAGAGTTCATGTACAACATTCCAGATACAACATTTTCATGAACTTCGGCCAGCGGACTGATACGGATTCGACTATTCAACAGCAGCTCTTCTTCAGCTGAAAAGGGAGTCTTGATGAACGCATGATTAGGTGACCAAAACACAGGAGAAGTGTGCCGTGAGAGAGATAAGTCCACTACTCTTCTGCATATAATGCCTCCAACTTCATCGTACTTGACCAAATATAACTCCATGTTCCCACCCTCACAGAAGCCCTGTCGAGTTCAAGGATCACTTACAATGAGCTGATGAATGTGGTTGATAAACTACTTAACAACACGCAGCTATCATCATTAAAAGAACCAATCAAAAGATTGTTCTTTTAAATAACTACCTTTCGAGAAAGATTAATTAGACTTGTAAAAGGCAAAAAATTTTGCATTCCCCTTACCATAAAGACCAGGCTTTTACTCAACCTCAAAACATCATTAATGATAATATTATAAGCTGAATCAACTTTAATGAGTTTTGAGTGAGACCTTCCATAAGCCTTGTAAAGGTTTCATAGGCGTGGGAGAACAATCAGCAACTTTGATGAAATGTTCTGGTTCCCACTTGGTCCTGGACGCTTGCCTCTCCTTCTCCTTCCTCCTCTGTCTCCTTCTCTCACCGCCTGGGCTCGTCTTATTCGCCAATTGAGTGTACATTTCAGAAAAATTTGGAGACATTGCATCTTCGCTCTCGTCCCCAGAGCTCTTCTGCTCTTCTTTCAGATTGTTGTTGGTAAAGCATCGAATCTCCTCCACCATGATATGTCCATTCCCCATAAAGTTCACATCTACAGAGACGAGATTGTTGCTCGAAGAAGCTTCAAACTCATTTAGATCACCTCCAAATCTGAGATTACCACCGAGATCTAAGAAATTCTCAGATCGTCCCTCCGGAGAGACACCCATCAAGAGAAATGGCGTCTTCTTCACCTGATATGTTTCATCTCCAGTGGACAAAATCCTAGATCCTAATACAAAAGAAGGACCCCAATCGAAGAAAACAAGCGGCGGAGATGAAGCAGCAGGATTTGCTCGGCCGCAAAGACGCCAAAAACCAATCAGATTCTCCAATCCCTTGAGAATCTTGTAAAGGAGTCTATAAGCGACTTGACCGTTTCCCCATTTCTGGATCTTCGTTATCTTCCCCCACCTCCGATCGCACATAGCGTGCCAGATTTTCCCATCTTCTTGACACAGCGAGGCAAAGCGTTTCGAGGTACAGGCGAAACTGGAGATCTCTGCTGGTGATAGAAAGGACAAGACTCGGAGCTGGAGATCCTCCGGAATTTCACAAAACGGAAGTGCAAAACTAGCCATTTTTCTCAGACAAATTTTGTCGCGATAAATTCTTTGAGAAAGAGAGACTAATCATCATGTCATTAACACTTCATTTTCCCCTTTATTTGCTAAACGGACCTCCAACTTAATATATTTTACGGAATAATCCTCTAAAATTATGGGTTCGCCTATATTATCGGAATATACTATCGAATCATATAATATTCCATTGCAAAATTGTGTTTACTGCATCGACAATTTCCAAGGCTGATGAATTTGCTTTCTTTATATTAGGAACATAAAATTTTGGAGGTGTTTTTTATTTTTTGTTGCTTGGAAAAGTTATGTGGAAATTCTAGTAAACATTAAAACCTTAGGGACAATGACAACATCAGAAATACAACGATTACAAGCAGAATTATCTGATGCTTACAAAGAAGAAGAATAATACTGGCATTTAAAAAGTCGAGAATCATGGATCAATGCGGGAGATCACAATACAAAATTTTTCTATGCAGCGTCAAAACAAAGGATAGCTCGCAATCGAATCCTTGCACTAGAAACCGAGGATGGATCAATAAGTCGAGGAGATGAAGAAGTAGGCGAGACTGCTACCAACTACTTTCAGAACCTTTTTAAATCAACTCGAAGTTCTTCATACGGTTATACGGATATCTTTAATGGTTTTCGAGGAAGAGTTTCAGATACAATGAATGCTCAACTCACAGGCGAACTTACTGATGATGAGATCACGGCAGCTCTTTTCTCTATTGGTGCCGACAAAGCACCTGGCCCTGATGGACTAACGGGAGCCTTTTATCAACAATTATGGCCGGATATCAAAGAGGATGTTTGTCGGGAAGTACATGACTTCTTTCAAACTGGAGTTTTGAATTCTGGTACGAATCACAGTCATATCTGTCTCTTACCAAAAACAGATTCTCCAACATCGATGACCGAATTTAGACCGATAGCATTATGTAATGTTCGATACAAAGTCATATCAAAAATATTGGTCAACCGTTTGAAAATGATCCTACCAAATATAATAAGTGAAGAACAAGCGACTTTCATTCCCGGACGTAATATTATGGACAACGTAATAATAGCACAAGAACTACTACATTCGTTGAAATCAAGGAAGAGATGGTCCAAATCCTACATGTCAGTCAAAACTGATATATCAAAGGCTTATGATCGAATTGAATGGCATTTTCTTCGCGATACCTTACACCATATGGGTTTTTCACAAGTTTGGATACGTTGGGTTATGGCGTGTGTAGAATCAGTCACCTTTTCGGTACTTATAAACGGCTCACCAAAAGGATTTGTCACGCCAGAACGAGGTCTTCGTCAAGGTGATCTACTGTCACCATATCTTTTAATCATCTGTAGTGAAGTTTTAAGTCACGGCTTGCATCGAAGGGCCGAGCTTACTGCTTTTAAAGGTATTAAGATAAGTCGAGATGGTCCGATGATTAATCACTTAGTATTTGCGGACGATGCACTTTTCTTTTGTACTGCAAACACCCGATCGTGCTCAACTCTCAAGACTATATTACAACAATATGAACACGCATCTGGCCAACAGATTAACTTAAACAAATCATCAATTATTTTTGGGAGCAAAATTCAACCTCAAATGAAGACAAGGATCAGACAATTACTCAATATACATAATGATGGTGGTCATGGTAAATATTTAGGTTTACCAGAACTATTTGGTCCAAAGAAAAAAAAGAAATTTTTCAGTATATAGTCGATAAGGTGGAACAACTTACAAAGAGTTGGAAATTTCGTTTTTTATCTGACGCGGGGAAGGAAATTTAATTAAAAACAGTAGCCATGGCACTTCCGGTTTATATGATAAATTGTTTCAAATTGCCTGTCGGAATCTGCGAGGACATCACTAAGATACTTTCTCAGTTTTGGTGGCGTAAGGGACAGAACACAACGGCTATGCACTATATCAGTTGGCAGCGTTTAAGTCTGCCAAAAAAAGAAGGTGGTTTAGGTTTCCGGGATATCGAGAGTTTTAATATAGCTTTATTAGCAAAACAGGTCTGGAGAATTATACAAAATCCTACGAGCCTGGCTGCTAGAATTTTGCGAGGACGATATTTTCCGACAACAAACATTATAGAGGCAAACTTGGGTAATAAACCTTCTTTCCTTTGGAGATCACTACTTTCAGGAAGAGATTTGATTAGGAAAGGTTTACGATGCATTATTGGTGATGGTACAAACATTGCTACTTGGTCTGATCCGTGGTTACCAACAACACCCCCAAGACCGCCTAGAAGCATACCAGAAAATCCCCAAATATGTTCTAAGGTATCTGATCTCCTTAATACTGCGAGGTGTTCTTGGAATTGTGAATTACTACAATCAGTGATTCACCCAGAGGATGTTAATGAAATTCTAAAAATTAGAATTCCACCTTCGGGTGAGGATATCATTGGTTGGAACTATTCTGACGACGGTAATTATACTGTAAAATCAGGATATTGGTTAGCTACTCATGATCAAAAAATTTCTATTCATCCACCGGCTGGTTCTACATTACTAAAACAACGTATATGGAAGCTAAACACAGCACCAAAGTTAAGACATTTTTTATGGCGAGTCATATCAAATGCTACAGCAATTGGTACAATTTTAGCCTCACGAAGGATCATATCGGATGCGCAATGTCGACGGTGTTGCTCAGCTCCCGAATCGTCAAACCACTTATTTTTCCTGTGTCCATATGCGCAAGCTGTCTGGAGAGGGACTAACCTATATCTTCCAATCTTTTCAAACTCAATGATTACTTTTGAGGATAAGCTTAATTTGCTACTAGATTATATAAAAACACAAAGCATTTCCCAAGTCGACAAACAACTTCCACTATGGACGTTATGGAGGCTATGGAAAAGCAGAAACTATCTTCTCTATCAACAAAAATCTATCACATGGTATCAAACAATGAAAGATGCCTATAACAATGCTAGGAAATGGGGATCGGTATTACATCAGCACGAATCACACCATGCGCCAAATGGAAATCAATCTTCTCATTAGACACGTCCACCAACATCCTTTATTAAATGTAACTATGACAGCAGTTACAATGATACAATGAGCTCCAATGCAGCTTGGATAGCAAGGGATGAAGAAGGAGTCTACCTAATCGCCGGAAGCTCATCTGGCCATAGTAGTACATCGGTGCTGGAATCCGAGTTACAAGCTTTACTATTTGCTATGCAACAAATGTGGATAAGAGGGTATCGTAGAGTAATATTTGAAGGAGACAATCAAACAGTATATCAAATCCTACACGCCAATCATATACATTTCAAGCTGCATAATTGGGTCAGGGAGATAAAATTCTGGCAAGCAAAATTTCATGCAGTCAAATTCTGTTGGGTACCTCGCACTAATAATCGAATAGCCGATATCTTAGCTAAAACTCATAATCGATTATTATCTTTTCAATCATTTCCTTTAAACCCAATTTGTATATCTAATGTTCTCCATATGGACTATGTATCTTCTAAGTAATAATAAGTCTTTTGCTGTTAAAAAAAATAAAACATTAAAACCTTTCAGAAAAACGAATACCACATAAATTGTAGTATGCTATATAGTCCTAACAAAATTATAAACCAAAATGTCAAGTTCGAAAAAGAAAAAAATACAATTTACAGAAAATAATATATTTTCTTATCCAAATAGGCACAGAAGGAGAGTGACAGAGAGAGACACGAAGCTCTGAAAAAATGGCGATAACACCTCTACGAATTACGAATCCATTCCCATCTCTGTGCTTTCACCCTGCCGGAAAACCCAATTCTCCAAGAATCTTCATTGTTCACGCCACCAATGTTGAGTCCACGGAAGAAACTCAACCTGACCCGGAAACAACTCAGTCCGAATCCGGCGATCCTGATGAATTCGAGTCCCGTCTCTCAAACATCCGACTCAGATACCGGAGCGGGCAAGGGAAGAAAGCAGAGGTAAGGAAATCGAAGAAAGGCTCAAGCGGGTCTCCGTCGAAAGGAACTGGAATGTATTTGCCACCGGTAAGCTTAAAAGAGCCGATTTCAGGTGGTTTGAAAGTGGAATTAGGGTTTAGCCCATACAGCGAAAGGATCAACGGGAGAATAGCGGGATTAGGGCTACTGGCGTTGCTTTTGGTTGAGCTAGCAACGGGTAAGAGCGTATTGAAGTACCACACTCCTTCTGTGGTGTTTAGTCAGATCTATTTTATTGCGGCTGTTTCTGCTCTGTTTGTCAAGTTTGAGAAGGAGAAGGTTAGTGTTTGGCCTAAGGATTAAGACAAATGATCCCAACATCAGATGTGAATCTTGCTTTTATTATTGAAATGTGTATGCTTTTGTTGAGAATGTATATGAATCTATACTTAAGGATCATGAATACAATATTTAACAATTAAAGAATCTAACTTTCGAGAGAGCTTCTTGTTATTGTTGTTGTAAGTAATTGCAAATGCAAGTTTTGTTTTAATTCTGGACTGCTATGGTAAGCTAAAGACAATCAAAGTGATGATTGTTCATATTCAGGTGAAGATGAAATGAGATGATGTATTGATATTGAAAGAGGATGTGATGATATTGAAAGTTGTAAACTAGAACTTGATGCTACAAGAAACCACATCAAATAGGTTCGTCCACTGTTTTGGAAGATGAGATATGCACAACAAAAACAACTGACCAACAGCTATTTGGAGTAAAAACTAAAAAGAGTACAAGCTCCATTAAACCTGAATCAAAACCTTCAAATCTCCATTATAATGTCTAAAATATAGAGATTGAAAAAGAAAACTCATCTTCATATAGTCAAAGGCATGACCAGTATACGTGCTCTTTTCTTACTTTTTTATTTACGAAAGAATCACCAGCTCTATCTATTTTAGCTATGACCGGCAAGAGTTTTTACATTAGTTTTTGGTTTTAGTTTTTCACAAAACTATTTAAAGCCAATAAAGTTTTGATAAAACAGTTTTTTAAAAGTCAAAAACTGTTTTTTATGTTGAATGTAACCATAAATTTTTGGGCTTTTTATATTTTTAGTAACCTGAAAAACTAGTTTTTAGTAATATAACGTTAAGTTTCCCACATATACGATGATGATTATAGCATTGCCACAACATACTTTACAAGGGCTAAATCGTATATCTAGATCATTTATTTGGGACAACACCACATAGAAACGGAAGCAACACTTGATTTCTTGAGATCGAGTTTGTCTTCCCCAAACTGATGGTGGATTGGGTATTCGAAGATCCTCACCAGCTAATTAAGCTTTACTTGCCAAGCTTGGTTGGCATCTACTACAAGATAACAATTCCCTTTGGGCTCAGCTCTTGCGCATCAACTATAAGGTTGGTAACATCCGTGACTCGAGTTGGCTTGTAGCAAAAGGTAATTGGTTTTCAACGTGGAGCAGTATTTGTTTGGCATTATGAAAGGTTATTGTCTCGGGTACAAGTTGGGTGTTCGGTAATGGAGAACAAATTCGATTTTGGAGTGATAAATGGCTTTCAATAACTCGTTGGAAGCAGAGAGTACATCTCAAATACCAGAAATCTTGTCGAAGAGGAGAGTTTGTGATATGTGGAATGTGATTTCTAGTTGGGATTAGAATGTGATAAGAGACCCGCCTATGCTTGTTTTTGAGGGTAGTGGATACCATTACGAAACCTATGGACCGTTTAGCATGGAGAGGCTCTACTGATGGACGATTTACAGTAAAATTAGTGTATTCTTTCTTATTCCAAGATTCCCAACCTAGACAGCAAATATCGAGATTCTACAACATATATGGAGAGTCCGAGTTCCGGAAAGGGTGAGAACTTTTCCATCGCTGGTGGGAAATCAAGTTCTCATGACCAATGCGGAAAGATATCAACGTCACTTGAGTGCTTTGACTGTATAAGAAGTGTGTAAGGGGGACTTTGAGACATTGATGCATGCATTGAGAGATTGCCCAGCAAGCGAAGGAATTCAGAGGCGATTAGTTCCGCGTCAAAGATGGAATGTCTTCTTCTCCCAATTTGTTCTTGAATGGCTCTACGAGAATTTGAACACTCGTTCGGAAGTGGCGGGTAGCAATTGGGCCACTTTGTTTGCCATCGGCTTGTGGTGGTGTTGGAAGTGGTGGTGCTCGAAAGTTTTTGCTCAGTAAATCCGATGCCGTGATCGAACGAAATTCGTTAAGCATTATGCCAGGGACGTGACTCAGATGTTTCAGTCAGCGAGTAATGATGTAATAGGGCCGAGAAAGGAATTGTGTGGGATACGATGGCTCCTTGCGAACCCAACCTGGGTCAAAGTGAATACAGATAAGGCGTCACATGATAACCCAAGTCGTGCCACAGCTGGAGGTGTCGTTCGGGATTCTAATGGCGAGAGTGGATAGTGGGTTTTGCATTCAATATAGGTATATGTTCAGCTCCTTTAGCAGAGTATGGGGCGTGTAATACGGGATACACTTGGCTTGGGAAAAACGAGAGGATATAGTGGAATTGGAGATACATTAAGAGATGGTTGTTGGGTTTTTAATGACATGGATTTGCGAGTCTCATTCACTCTCCTTTCTAGTACGTATATGCTATGGTTTCATATCAAATAACTGGCTGATCTGAATATCTCACGTATATAGGGAAGCTAACCGTCTAACCAATTTTTTAATTAAATGTGCTTTTTTCTACCTTTTGGTTTTCAACTCTTAGATATTTGTCCTCGGCAACTTCATTTGATGTAGAAAAAATAGAATCGAAGCTTAAGAGAAGAAGAAGAACACTTTATTGATAAAACACAAAGCAAAGCACGCAAGGAGCTAAGGTTCGAAATCGTCTCAAGCAATACTCTGCTTTGAGAAACTATAACAGAACTTGAATAGAGATAAAGTGATAAAGGTGCAGAGGCTTAACAATGCCTTTATAATAAGAAAAACGTAACCTAAATAATAAGAAAAGGAAATTAAAGAAAAAAGGAAAAGATCTTGTTAGCAAATCTTAACAATATGATTTGAGCAGAAGCTTCATGTGCAAGTCACCATCTCTTCTATCTCATGTGCTTTAAACTGTAACAAATCCCCCTTGCTCGAAGAATCTTGTCCTCAAGGTTCAAATGATGGGTACTTTTTCTGCAGATCAAAATACCATTCCCAAGTTACTTCAGCTTCATCCAAGTGAGTCCATTTGACTAACCATCGTAGCTGCCTTGCCGTGTCGTTGGACCATTTTCCTCTTGAGAATTCGTTCAGGTTCCTTGACTAATACATCCGGGACTGAGCTGGGTAAAGTGGAAGAGGTATGAACATTACCAACAAGCTCTTTCAGTTGAGAAACATGAAAGATAGGATGAATCTTCGAAGATGTAGGAAGAGCTAACTTGTAAGCAACCTATCCACACTTGTCAAGAATTCGATAAGGACCATAATACTTCGGAGATAACTTCTGATTTGATCTAAGAACAACACTGTTTTGGCGATAAGGTTGTAGCTTAACATAGACATAATCTCCAATGTTAAATGCCCTTTCAGACCTATGCATATCCGCATTCTGTTTCATTCTATGTTGTGCTCACAAAAGATGAAACTTCAACACAGCCAGCATATTCTCTCTCTCTCTTGTAAATTTCGTGCAACAACAGCCACCTTGGACTCACCAGGAAGGTATGGAAGATGAATAGGAGGTTGTTGGCCAAACATAGCTTCATAAGGAGTCATTTGAGTAGAGGAATGAAATGTAGTATTATACCAATATTCAGCCAAAGGTAGCCACTTACTCCATAGTTGTGGCCGATCACTAGTCATGCATCTCAAGTAAGTTTCTAACCCATGATTCACAACTTCCGTTTGACCATCACTTTGAGGATGATATGCACTTGAAACGTTAAGAGCAACACCTTGAAGTTTAAACAACTCTTGCCAAAATTCGCTTAGAAAAACTGTCACGATCACTAACAATCGAACGTGGACAGCCATGAATCTTAAACACATTGTCAAGGAAGGCTTGAGCCACAGTAAGAGCTGTATACGGATGGCTTAAAGCAACAAAGTGAGCTCCTTTACTTAATCTATCCACAACAACAAAAATCACCGTTTTACCAAAAGAAGGAGGAAGACCATCGATAAAGTCCATAGACAAATCTGTCCACAAAGCTTCAGGAATTGGCAAAGGCTGAAGTAAACCAGGAGATGCAGAGGAATCATATTTACATCGCTGGCACACATCACAACGTCGAATATATGCTTGAATATCCTTCGTCATTCCCTTCCAATAGAACAAGCTTTTGACGCGACGGTGAGTTGCATCACGACCTGAGTGACCACCCACACCAGAATCATGTAACCACTGCAGAATTAACCCTCGAAGTTCAGTATCATTTGGAACTACCAAGCGGCTTTTACGACGTAATAACCCTTGAACATAAGAGTAATGTCGTTTAGCCTTAGGATTCGTTTGTAGAGCATCGATTAATGTCTTAATCTCTAAGTCTGCTACATAACAGTCCTGAATTCGCTGTAACAGGTCACAGTCTGAAATAGCCAAGGCCATATGCAAGATCTCAGATCCTTCTCGTCGTGACAAAGCATCAGCAGCTATATTTTCTTTACCAGCTTTATACTGAATCTCATAACTAAATTCCAGCATTTTTGGCAACCATTGTTGCTGAACTGGTGTGGTAAGTCTCTGGTCCAAGAGGTACTTAAGGCTTCGTTGATCAGTTTTGATGATAAAGTGAGAAGGGAGTAAGTAATGTCGCCACTTCTGAACCGCAAACATCACAGCTAACAACTCTTTTTCGTAGATGGACAAAAGTAATTGTTTACCCGTTAGTTGCCGGCTGATGTATGCAATAGGGTGACCATTCTGCATCAAAACCGCTCTGATTCCTTGGCCACAAGCATCCGTTTCAACAATAAAAGGTTGATCGAACAATGGTAAAGCCAAAACCGGTGCCTCACAGAGAACTTGCTTAAGCTTGTCAAATGCAGTCTGAGCTATAGAACTCCATTTAAAAGAATCGATTTTGGTTAAAGCAGTCAAAGGGCTTGAAATAGAACCAAAATTCCGCACAAATTGGCGATAGTACCCTGCTAGGCCGAGAAAGTCGCGTAATTCTTTAACTGTTTGTGGCTGTGGCCAAGTTTTGACCGCTTGAATCTTTGCAGGGTCTGTAGACATGCCTTTATTCTCAATATAGATATTCAACTCTCTGGACAACAAACTCACACTTACTTCTTTTGGCAAAAAGTTTGTGTTTTGTCATCAAAGAAAACACCTTCTCGAGATGTAGAACATGTGCATCGAATGTAGGGCTGTAGATGAGTATGTCATCAAAGAATATAAGAACAAAATCACGCAAAAAAGGTTTGAAAACAGAGTTCATGAGGTGTTGAAATGTTGCCGGAGCATTAGTTAAACTGAAAGGCATGACCAAATACTCATAATGTCCACTATGAGTTTTGAATGCAGTTTTGTGAACATCTTGAGGGTGCATTCGAACTTGATGATACCCAGCTCGGAGATCAATCTTGGAAAACCAACAAGCACCACCTAATTCGTCCAATAGATCTTCAATCAAAGGAATTGGGAATCGGTTCTTTATAGTCAACTTATTCAGACCACAAAAATCTACACATAGACGCCAACTTCCATCTTTCTTTTTCACAAGAAACACTGGTGAAGCAAAAGGACTGCAACTAGGTTGAATTATTCTGTTTGCCAATAAGTCTTCTACCATCCTATCGATCTCATTCTTCTGATAAAGAGCATACCGATACGGTCTTTGGTTCACTGGAACCGCACCTTCAACTAATAGAATACGATGATCACGTATTCCTCGAGAAGGAGGTAAGTCTGCAGGCTCTTCGAACAGCTCACTAAACTTTGTTGTAAGGTCACTAATGAGTGTGGTTTCTTGATTTTGAGAGTTAGTAGCTCCAAGAACAAGGGACATCATATTGCAGCTCACATTAATATCCTGAGCATAAACCATAGATATTTGCTCCTCATCAGAAACTTTCTTAGTACACTTCAACAACTTAACTTCCTTGAGAGAACCTTGTTTCAGACCATGTAACACTACTTGTTTCCCATCTAAGTGAAACCGCATTCGTAGGGTAGCAAAATTCCAACCTATTTCACCTAACGTACACAACCATTGTATGCCCATAACCACATCGCAACCAGCTAATGGGATGATCATGAAATCATTGGTGAATGTATGATGTTGATATCCCCACTGAAAACCAGTTATCTTTCCCTGAATTGGCAATTTTGAGCCATCTGCTACAGAAGCGTTAGCACCACTCATAGAAATGATATCACAGCGTAGAGATGCAGCCACCTTGGGATCGATAAAGTTATGTGTGGAGCCCGAGTATATCAAGACAAACAGAACCTTTTTGCCATGTAAACCTTTAACCTTCATTGTTCTATAATCCGTTATTCCCGTGACAGCACTAACAGAAACAGTGGGTTCGTCATTGAACACCGTAACTTCGTTATCGTCATCCGAAACGTGATTGTCATCATCCATCTCAACGTGGAATAGCTGTGCTTTTTTGTGAACAAGGTAGTGATCTGGTGTATACTTCTCGTCACAGAAGTAGCACAAACCTTTGGACCGACGCTCACTCATGTATTCAGCAGACAAAGTCTGAGTGTTTTTGGTGACTCGGTCTTTGCCTTTATCAATTGCTGAGAACCCATCGCGACGAACTCCTGAATCCTTTTTAAGATAGTTCTGTTCTTTACCAGGACCTGTAGGTGTGTGGCGAGAACTAGACCAAGTCGATTTGGTAGGAGGATGTGCATTCTCATATAATCTACCTAAGAGAAGACATTGTCGAATTGTTTGCGGTTGGAACATTCGAATGTGCATCTGTGTATCGTTGCGAAGTCCTGCAAGGTAGAGGCTGACCAAGTATTGTCCAGGGAAGTTGACTTTCAACTTAATGATGTCGAATTTATTGTGATAATCCACAATACCATTGCTCTCCCGTAAGTTTTTCAACTCTGCAATAGGATCATCGATAACATCTTCAAATCTTTCAAGTAGAATTAGCTTGTATGCAGGCCAATTACTCAGAACACCTGAACCAACATTGGATTAAATGTAAGATCGATGCCATGTTGCCGCATCTCCATAGAAGTGGATTGAAGCAAGGCGAACTTTCAAGTTATCAGGGGTTTGATCAACTTCAAAAAATTCTTCGACTTTGAAAATCCAATCTCTTGTATCCTCTCCATTAAAACGTGGAAACTCAACTCTGCCCAATCTTGTTACGCCTGCATAAGAGCCAGACAACGGAACCAAGGCGGGAGTATTAATTGGAGGAATAATCACCGACGGTGAAGAGTCAAGAGGAAGAGAAGTCGGCGGTGAAGTGTGCTATGTTTCCATAACCGGAGAAGGAAGAGCAGGTAGTGCACGCCGCATGACCTCGAGCATGTCTGCAAAGTTTTTGTCCATAGTTTCAGTAATTCGATTCTCATGGGAAGAGAACTGTTCTTCGTGAGAAAGTAGCATCTTCTCCAACGACGATAAATGCTGGTCAAGAGTTTGCTCTGTATCGGCGATTTCCTTACCTATGTTTCGCGTCGAAACCATGTTTTTAGGCCGAGGAAAGTAGTGGCTCTGATACCTTTGATGTAANAGAAGAAGAACACTTTATTGATAAAACACAAAGCAAAGCACGCAAGGAGCTAAGGTTCGAAATCGTCTCAAGCAATACTCTGCTTTGAGAAACTATAACAGAACTTGAATAGAGATAAAGTGATAAAGATGCAGAGGCTTAACAATGCCTTTATAATAAGAAAAACGTAACCTAAATAATAAAAAAAGGAAATTAAAGAAAAAAGGAAAAGATCTTGTTAGCAAATCTTAACAATATGATTTGAGCAGAAGCTTCATGTGCAAGTCACTATCTCTTCTATCTCATGTGCTTTAAACTGTAACATCATTCTACTTGTTTGGAGGATGTTGGAGATTTCGAAATTTCTCGTATGATTTGCTGTTAACTTTCGACTTTTTAATATAAGAGCATGAGCAATGAGGGTATCTTAATTTTGAGGTTCTTAACATTAAA